>VZTL01010100.1:11167-22904 GCA_013400535.1 Scopus umbretta
TCTCCCCCCCCTTCTTCTTTTCCCCCTTCAGCCCTCCTCACCACGCGCCGGTGCTCGTCCCCGCCTCTCCCGGGCTGTCGTGAAGCGGAGGGCGGCCGCCGCCAAGCGCGGAAGCCTGGCAAAGGGGGAAAGGCGGTGCCTGCGTGAGGGGAAGAGGCGGGAGCGGCGGCGAGGCGGCCCGGCCTGGCCGGGTTTGTCGCCGCGCCCTTACGGCGTTCACCTGAGCGAACGCTGTCGCGGCTGTGGGGAAGCGGGGCCTCCGCAGTGGCTGTAGAGAGGCTGCGGGTACGGACCGTGCCGCGCCGGGCTGACAGAGCCCCCCGCCACCTCCAGCAGCCGGCGGTTTCCCCGCCCTCGAGGCGGCGGTAGGTGCGGGGCAGCCTTAGCGAGGCAGGCCGGCGCTCCGCCGCGGGGAGAGGCGCTGAGGGGGGGCTCTGGCGGGAGAGCCGCTGCGGGCTGCGTTCAGCCCCCCGCCCTGCCCTGAGCTGCGCCGGGTTGCCCCTGTGCTCGGCACTGGTGNACCAAAAAGCCATGTAAAGTTTCTAAACATGCAATAACAAATACAATTTTATGTTATTCAGAGGGTACAGCTCTAGTAACAGGATGTATTCTGGCACATTAACGTCGCTTTTAAGCATAAACCTCTTGAACTGTTCCCAAAAAGACTTACAAAACCTCTTCTAATGAATGCCTTCAAGTTTGCCTTTTCTAGTAGTACCAGCATATCAAATTTACTACAGTTACATTTTGAAGCAGCCAGTCAGAATGGCAACCACGCAGGCTGCACCTTGAAATATGTCTGGAAACCACACTGGTGCTTCGTTCTTAACCAGGAATTTTAGCTGTTTGTTGTGATCTGGGAGACTGTAATAGCCTTTCAACATTAGTAATGAAAAAAGTCCAAGGTATTTTTTCAGAGATATTTCAACAGGGTTCTTATTCCATGTCCAGGGTTATATTTCAAAGTACCAACGCGCTGTGAATGAGTCTATCCTTAACTTTGTAATTATATGTCAGGTCTGTTTTTAGAAATAATGCTTATGTAACGCTGTACCTATAGAAAGTGCTTCATATATGTTGAAGGTGTAACTAAAAGCAAAAAAAAAGGCTAAAACCCGACACCAATTCATTTTCATTTGCTAGTAAATGATACTTAGCTGTTTTATCCAAGAGCTGTATTTGTAGAACCAACCTAGACAAAGAACAGATACCAGCTACACCTGCATGTGTGTCAATTCTGGCTTCTTTACAGCGAGATAACCAAGCACAAAGAAGGCTGAGCGTGGTTACAAAGAAACCTGAAATCCGCCACATAAAATAAAGCACAGAAGCCAAAAAATCAAGATTGGAATTGATCATAAAAAGCAGATCCGTAAAGTAATTGTTTGAAAAGCGTGTACATGGAAAGGACAAAGAGCAACGCCGTGGCACAGAACCACAGGAAGAAATCACATGCAGCGGAGAAGCGCAAAAAGGAAAAACAAAGCGAAGATGCGCAGGAACGGAGACGTGGGGTGCAGTAAGAATAGCTTCAGTGTTTAACCACAATGTTTATTTAAGCCTCAGCAATCTTAAGCGAATACGCATGCAACAAATGCTAAAATCGCATCGCTGTTACCATCAAAACGATCCTATACACGCTCCAGAAATAGCCTCTGTTCTTGACCTAGAGGTTCAATGTAAAATCCATTACAAGGAATAGCTGCCCTAGGGGAGGGCGGCGAGCAAAGTCACTCAGAAAACAAGCCAGGACCTACTGCTGCCACCTGTGCCGGAGCCGGCTGGCAGAGAAAGGGGCAGCACAACGGAACGGAACAAAGCGACTCCACTCCCGGCAGACGGGCGCACGCACCGAGCGGCTCCGGCCGCATATTAAAGCTGTCACTTGAAACTGGAGCACCCGCCTCGCTCCAGGCTGGGCACGGCCAGAGGCCGCCCCGTCTCGCCCCCGTTTTGGCGGCGGCCCTTCTTCTCTGGGGACCTGGCAGCTGCCCGAGCGTTCGCCCCGGGGCTTGCCCCAGCCTCCCCACCGCGCTGGGGCCTGCCGGGCCGGGCCCGGCGGGCGGGTGAGGCCACAGGGGGGCCGCCCCGGAACCCGGGGAAGCTCCCCCAGCCACCCCGACCCCGNGGAATTATCGTTACTTAAGTAGCAACAGTAACGCACTCAACAAAAATACATTCAAGCGACTTTTAAAAAGCGGGGCGGGGGCTGGAGAGGAAGAAACCCGCTTGCTTTGAGTTCCCAGCTCAGCTCTCCCCTGTGCTCATCTGCCTTCTAAACTCCGTTTTCTTCCAAGCCGAGTCTCTTCGACGAAAGGGTTTTGCACGACGTGTGGTGGTTGCCGTTACCGACGTGAAGTTACGGTTCTGAAAGGCCTTGGAAACAAGTGAATCCGTAGTAGACCCTTTGGAGGCAAAAATACCTGTGGTACTTGAAAAGCATCCCCCATGTGCTCGCTGCGGTGTCTCACATCACCCTTGGCGTGTGTTGTTCTTGTACGAGGGCAGGCGTTAAACAGCATTTCTCTAGCCACTGCTCTTTGGAGTATGGTACTATGGCTGATTTGTCTCATTTCCTGATGCTTATAATACCTGGCCTCTACACTTGGCTTTTCTCAGCGTGTCTTAAAGCACTTTACAGCCTGAGGTTGCATCTGTAATGTTGCGATTTAATGTGGAAATGCAGATAGGTCTAGGCAACTAAAATGACTTTAAGACTTTATAGTGCCCTATTTTATTGGTGTTTGTTTTAATTGATTTTTTTTTTTTAAATAAATATAATACTGGTAAGAGTTGGGAGTTACTGGGAGTTATCTGCATCTCTGGGAAGGCTCCAGATCTTCCAGTGTCTTGACAATGGTTGCTTATTTCCTCTGAAAAGGTACTTGGAGAATAGTTTGAGAGGGAACAATATAAAAATTATATGTATGTATGTAGTAAAGGGATGTCACAAGTCCTAATGAGGCTCCTGAGCATGCCATTTTTATTTTCAGTCTCATGTAGCTTCCTTAAGCAGTNGGTTGGGTGGTGGGGGAAGGCCCTACTGCCAGTTTGGGTCACCCGCAGCTGCCAATGCCTTCCTCTGGAAGACTTCGGAATCGGTTTCCCTGGCAGGGAAGCCGTTCTGTGAAAAAGTTGAATATTTTCGTTTTTCATAAAGATGAACTACCCATCCTATGTGTAGGCTTGATTATTAAATGACTTCTCCTATGGTCTGTATTTTGCCAGGCTATACTCCACAAGCTGGAGATAAAATTCACAATTTTTACACAGGACCCTGCTTAGCAAGGGCTAAAAACCATCTAGTAATGTTCATTAGCAACCCTGGGGAGAACACCACTAAAGCTCTTGATCGTGCGCATTCCTTGCCCATCTACACTCCCAAAGGAAACCAAAAAATAGTATACTTCTAGGAAAGCTACGAAAAACGATGCGAGTAATTTATACGTGGAATAACAGTGCCACCTTACGACAACTTCATGTCCTTACGCTCGTGTGTTGTTACTTCCACAGCTTGCTTCGGGATGTGCTCCGGTACGTAAAGGCTCAGACTTGAAGCGGGACTGCTCCTGTGAAAAAAGGATACACGCTTGCTTAACTGCGTGCAGGACCCACTTCCCAAAGAGTCAAGAGCATTCATTCAAAGGTGCAACACACAGTGCTTTCCTGTGTGATTTCTTTCTCAGAAAAGATTACGTGAATAATCTTGATCAAGAGAGCAGATTATTTCACAGAATCAAAGCAGATTCAGGAAATGAACTAAAGTGATATTGTGAAGGAGAGGGTAGTATTTCAAATTCCTTTCCTCTTTTTCCCGCTTCATCTACATTTTTTCACTTAAAAAAAAAGCCAACAGAAAAGCCAACAACAACAACAAAAAAAAACCCCAAACCTGCATTTTAAACACTTACTTCTATTACTTAGGAAAAAGTTTTGTAAAATGTTTAGGAGGCATCACGTTCCTCCCGGCAGTGCTTAAAAAACGGGGCGGGGGGACGACGGCACACACAGACACACGCGGCCCCACCGGCACCCTCAGCGGCCCCGCCCTACCGCCGGGCGGGCGGCGCCAGTGCGCAGGCGCGGCCCCGGGGGCGGGGCCAGGCGTGGGCCGNATTTCTCTAGCCACTGCTCTTTGGAGTATGGTACTATGGCTGATTTGTCTCATTTCCTGATGCTTATAATACCTGGCCTCTACACTTGGCTTTTCTCAGCGTGTCTTAAAGCACTTTACAGCCTGAGGTTGCATCTGTAATGTTGCGATTTAATGTGGAAATGCAGATAGGTCTAGGCAACTAAAATGACTTTAAGACTTTATAGTGCCCTATTTTATTGGTGTTTGTTTTAATTGATTTTTTTTTTTTTAAATAAATATAATACTGGTAAGAGTTGGGAGTTACTGGGAGTTATCTGCATCTCTGGGAAGGCTCCAGATCTTCCAGTGTCTTGACAATGGTTGCTTATTTCCTCTGAAAAGGTACTTGGAGAATAGTTTGAGAGGGAACAATATAAAAATTATATGTATGTATGTAGTAAAGGGATGTCACAAGTCCTAATGAGGCTCCTGAGCATGCCATTTTTATTTTCAGTCTCATGTAGCTTCCTTAAGCAGTTCCAGTTCCCATAGCAAATACTGTTCATTAGGAATTTTTCCTTCAGGAGTCCTAAATATCTTAAGAGCCTAACTGCACATTCTGCCAACCAGAGGTTTCATTTGGGGTGGGTGGTAAGCTGATTTTTATAATGTTGGCAGCTTTCCTTTAGAAACTGGATACAAAGCAGGGCTTGGATGATAAACTTTTGACGTGATGGATAAACCACCTGACTTTGAGATGAGACCGTGAATCACAACTCTTCCTGTAATGTAAAACTCCTTGGGATTTTTGCAATTGCGTTGTTGAGCTACTAAAATAGTGGTGGGAAGGCAGCTCTGGAGGTGCCTAATCCAGCCCTGTGCTAAAAGCACTGTATGCGCTTTACTCCAAGAACGTTCTTTGAATGTGTTACGAGTAATGATTGCAGGTGAGTGTTGTGCAAACCATGTACTCTGCTGCCCATATCCCACCTTTGTAAACTTGTTGGCAGGTTCTTTCGTGGAGCCTGTTGTCGTATTAAGTTGACACAAGCCGTCAGTACAGTAAGAAGAGCATCTGTTACTTTTATTGTGTGTAGCTATTTTTCACGTACAACAGATGTAAAACCAAAGGTTAATTTGTACCGCATCTTGTGGATACTGTAAAATGCTTTAAAATCAGTTGGCATGAAATAGGAAATCAGGGTTTACAACGTGCAGTGTAAGCAGCAATACAAGAAAATAATTCCCCATTAGCGAGCACTTTTGACAGACTTATCAAGTTTACTTCTGTGAAACATCAAGTTTTGTTAAAAAAAGTTTACTATCTAACTTCATTTGGTGACCTATTTTAAAAAAGCATCTCTGCCACAACTGTAGGTGCAAAGCAGAAGAATTCAAAATGTACTTTTTGAATACTGATCCTTTGCCAAGTCCTTGAAGACTAGCCCTACAGTAAGTCCTAACCAATGGAATAGCCTTCCTAATAACTCGGCCATCAAAAATGTCTTAGATTTTAGCAACTTGTAGAGGTACCTGTTAAGATGAAGTGTATGAAAGATGTTCAGACTCACTTAAAGGGTATGAAAACACAAAATATATATCCTAGTACACGGATATATAAGTAATTCTTAGTTTGCTTGTGGAAATAATTATTTTAGAATCCATATTAAAGATTAAAGGTAGTTACTCTCACTTTGAGACATGAATGTTCACCCTGCTGCAGGTGGTTTATAGATGTAAAAAACAAACTAAAACCCAACAAAAAAAACCCCTGAAGGGATTAGCCATCTCTTTACCTTGTCACATGACACATACTAAAGAATCTTGCCCAATAACTTCTTCAGCAAACCTTTAACTTTGAGAGGAGTTTTGTGGAGAGAGTGGTTAGGGATTATTGTCTGCTTATCAGTGTTGTTTAGTGTTACGCGTGTCCCAAGTCATTTAACTGCAGGGCTTCCTTTCCTCCCTTTTTCCAGTTCATGTCACAACTATGTCCAGTCTTGAATATTATTTTTATATTGCATTCAGAACTCTGAGGGAGAGGATAAGGAATACTCAGGAGTTTGTTTAGTGCTGGTGAAAGACACCAGCTTTTTCCTCTTCTCTCCATGAGCAGAAAGAGCACTTCTCACAGCACGAGAAATGTCTGTATCTTGCCTGTAGCCAGCATGCCACATCTCCCAAGCAGTTTGGGGGAGAGGCATGGACTTCTATTTTTCAGAAATCCTTCCAGTTTCCTCCTTTTATGTTACCACTCCTTGTCTTTCATTCCCCATGCTTTCTTTGTCTCCCTTAATCCCTTAAGAGTGTAGTATTCCATTTGTCAGTTTGTTTAGATCCTTAAGTAAGAGCCTTCGTGGGCCATGTCCCTCACAGGTAGAAATGAATTATGTCATCCCAAGACAGGAGCAAAAGACAGGGAAACTCCTCCACGTCAGTAGTACAAGTAAGTGAGAAGGATAATATAGTACCATGGAGGATGATTTGACAGTACTTGCGGGGTCCTTTCTGGGCTCTAAAGCAAGGGATGCTGTTGCAAGAATTAATATCTTTTACCAGACGTTTTCTTTTGTTTCTGTAGACTGGCAATAAATGGTGCCAAATAGCAGCAATTTGTAATATGTGATTTCCAACTAGCGAGAAGCGGACTGTTCATTGTAGCACATTCAGTGGGAGTTTTGTTGCTTGATCGGAGCTGAGATCTGTTGGCGGACCCGTGTATGGAGAGGTTTGTATCTTTTTTTTTAATTGGCTCATCCATGAGTTGCTGTCCCTTCTGATGAAACTTGTTCTTGTACTGAAGATCTCTCTGATAAGCATGCCAAGTTGGCAGCTGCTTTTTGAAATTTGTGTTTCTTTGCGTTTACGTATGTTCGTTCTGCAAGTTGAGTAGTGTGCTTCTGTGTACTTTATTTGGATTTGAGCATACATGACATGGAGCCTTGGAACTTTATAGTTACCTGCAGATTTAGTGAATAAAATTTGAAACCTTTTCTTTTTAATATGGAAGAGTCATTCTTTAATATTTGCATTTTGACGCAAGTGTGTCTTGTAGGGCACAAGCTGAAATAATTTTTCAGTAGACGGATCTTTTTAAACTTTTCCTTTTTTTAAGTACTATAGAATTTCTTGTGGAGCTGGTGAGGGAGGCATAGATTTCTGTTGTGGGTTTGCAAGAAAAGTCACGCAGAAGTGCTAATGTGTTGTACTGTCTCAGCGGTTAAGTTAAACTTTTAGCTGTGAAATAAAAGGGAAAAAAATCGGGTAACTGAATGCATCAAAATCTCTCCTTGCTTCAGCAAAAGGGTCATGATTCTGGCTGTGGCACTGTGATCACCACCAGCTTTTGCTTTATTTAGGAATTAGGATTTGGCAGTTCTTAAAGAAAGACCTATGTGAAAGGAGTTTTCCCACAAATTATCGGTTGAGCCATTTAGACTGTTGGAATGCACTCTGTTAGGGGAAGAAGAATAAGGGAGACATTAATACCAGGAAAATAAATTAATTTTTATATTCCAAAACAGTAACTCACGTTAGTTGGTATTATAGGATTTCTGGGGGGGCTTCCGGGCAGTAATAGTGTCTTGTTAGTTTTAACTTTCGAAAGTGGAACAGTGAGAAATTTTCTTGTAAAAAGAACAACAATTGCTGTTTTTCAGAAAACCAATGAGCCTGGAGTCTCTTCTAATGTTTTGATTTTTTTTTTTTTTTTTTTTTTTTTGTGGTAAGGAAAATTTTTTTTTTTTTTTTTTTTTTTTGCGTTGGCTGAAAGGAAACTTTGATTATTTTTTTTTTTTAAGGCTTTTAAGGAAGTTATGCTTTAAGAAAAGCACAAAGGCTAATTCTCTCATGAATGGACTAGAACTACTTATGCAAAGAGTTAGTTTGGTTAAAAAACCCACTAAGAGTTATGAATGCACTTACATATTTTACTTGAAAGTAAGCAGTTGAAAGGAAGGGCAAAATTGTGAAGGAAGGCAAGAACAAAATTGCACTTATGTGTAAGTCACAACTTACTGTTAAGCTTGACACAAATTTTGATCACTTTCAGAATACTGTTTAAGTGAACTGAAATCTAAATACTGTAGTCCAAATAAAATGGTGAAAGTTTATACAGCTAATACAAACAATATCCATCTCAATTCTTGCATCTGTTTTCCTAGGATAACATCTGCATGAATGCGAGTGGGGATAATCACACTAGTTAACTCATTGAGGAGAGAATTGTTCATCTTCAAATCACGCTTTTAAAGCGATGCTTGGCACAAGAAAGAGCCCTGCATTTCTCTAAGTTCTCTGCATTATAAATGAACAGATTTCTCCATACCTCTCTTCATTCTGTCTTTACTACTGAATATGACATCCATACTGAAACACTTCTTGACTAGACCAACTTTGAAAATAAAATGGCACCTCCTTCACCCCTTCTTCATTTGATCAACCACAAGTTTTTCTAAATCTACTGAGAGAACATTAGTATTGTTATTTATGAACATGTCAAAACCAAATTTATAGTAGAAACTTATTTGCATCTCTTGTGCTTCTGTACTGTGAGGGCCAAAATCTGGAATGACACCAGAAAAATGGGAGCAGAGCTTGGTCCCTGCAGGCATGCAGCTACCTTTGGCTCCTAAGAATTTGGCTGTCTCTCGATGTCCTGCGCTTGGTGACCATTGACGTGCTGACCATGTGGATGGTTTCAGACTTTTCCCCAATGGAAACCACTACTGTTGAGATTCAGATTGTTTAAATCCATTTTAATGTCATAATCATAGAAAATCATTTACCTTCTCCCTCCGCTTTGAAGGCAGGTTTTAGATACAGTCCTTATAATGCGTAGCTTTCCAGAACTGCTGTCTTGGGGTGGTTTGTTGAGATGTCCGGCAGAAATCTTGACAGGTACTTTGGTTGTGCTTGTAGGCTTTGGTTTGGGGATCCGAGTTGGAATCGAACGACGGAACGCATCAGTAATCTTGAAATAAACAGAGAAAATTAGTCATGCATTAGGGAGGAGAGAAGGATTGAGTGAGTGATGCAGTACAAAGGCTGTGAACTGTGTGACTTCTCTGAGCGAATAATCATAGAGCTTCCACGTGCAGAAGCAAGTCTTGCTTCAGTCCTGAGTAGCAGGCAGTACCTAGCTCATACTTCATTGTGAGAGATCATTCTTTGAAAGTGACCACAGTGTACACAAAATGAATGTATTTGTAAGAGAGAACTCTCCCTCCTCATATTTAGTTGCAAAGAAGTAACTAGACAAAAAAAAAAAAGTTAACATGAGCATGGAGAAAGAGTGGAGACCTGTAAAGGCAAGGAGATAGTTTGAAAGGTGCCATATCTGAAACTAGGGTTAAACATGCACTGTCCATCAGAAAGGCTTTTTACATTGCAAGCCTTTTCGTATAGGTAGTTGAGCAACAGAGTAAAAGAAGTTCACTGAAGTTTTTTAAGAAACATAAAATGGGGATGATATTCAAACGAGTACAATAGAAAACAGCATAGAAACTCTGGTGAATTAAGTATGAATAGGAATGAGCTAGATCAAAACAAGTTTTGAGAAACAACTTCCTAGTGGCCATAAAAGCCTGCCTGGAATAAGTATTTATTTAAAAGAAAAAAACCCCAAAAGTATCAGAATTCAACAGTCTGCCGTTTGGCTGTAGATAATTGTGTATGCAGGAGTTCTCAAAAGGATAAAGCTGAGATAACATCGGGATCATTGCATGTGCTCAGTATGGAGGAATTTGGGGAAAGTTTGCACATCACAGACGTGCTTGATGGATCGTGAGTAAGGGGGGAAAAAAAGCAACCTGAGGTAACTGTAGTTTGAGAATGAAGAGATAGGAAGAATAGTAATGATATCCCAGAACAATGTGGTATTTTTCCAAGAGTTCTGAAGGAGGTGATTTTTGAAACTGCTGAATTCTTATTAGTGATGTGCAGTCTGCCACTGAAATTGCTGGTGATGCTAGAGGGTTGTGATGCCACTTTCAGAGTAAAGCTTCACAGAAGATTCGTAAGTATAACTGCTGAACTGATCACTCTGTAAAAATGAGAGTAAGAAATAGCATGTTCACCCACATGGTTACTAATTTTGTGATGGAAAAACATCCACGCTTCTTGTCGAGGATAATACTCAAATATGTGCTAGTCAGATATTGCTATATAGGTGTATGGCATCAGGTTGTCTAATAGCGAACTAGGCAGTGTCTGTGAATGTTCCCAGGCACTGGAACTATTAAATTGTCAATAGTGTCAAATTGTTTGAATGGTCCGTGACCTGGATCTAACTCTGGAACAATTCTGAGGCACAGCTTGCGAGTTAGTCCAGAGGAGGGTTATTTTGAGTAGGTAATTTGTATCTGGCTAGACTGTTTTGGAGGCTCAGGAAGTTTCTTGTAGTTTGGGATGACCCATGTCTTGGTGTCTGAGGGACAGACATAGGTGCCTTTAACTTACTGTTATAGATGTGACCATGTTATGATTTTTCAAAAAAATGTGATAGTGGTCTCTAACAAAAGAATCACGGGACACCAAAGTTTCTGTGGAAAGAGAAGGAAAATTCTCATGGTTAAAATGTGGCAAGTGGATAAGGAAGCAGAACATGTAGCCAGTTTTCATAGTGTCGTGGAGATACTCTCTGAGCATCACAGACACCTGTGATATTCAATGTATCCATAAACTATGTGGGAAGAGAGTACTGAAATGATGACATTTGCATACAGTATCAAGGGGAGGGTATTAAAAGCAAGAGCTGACAGTAATTCATGGTATTGAGTAAGAAGGTGATAAAAATGTGTGTCAGTTCACTGTTAAATGAAAAATAACATATGTAGGGAAAACTAGTTCGCCTACAGTGGTAAATATGACATCTGTTGTCACTCAGAACACAGATCCTGGTGTCACTGTAAACGGTCCTCATTGCTCGGCAACTGGCAATTGTCAAACAGTTAACAGGCAGGTTAAGAATGACTAGGAAAAGAATAGAAGAAAACAAAACAAATCTTTTTTTAGTCTGTAAATCCAAACCATGCCTACGTTGTGAACGTTTTGCAGAGTTTTGTCCAAACGGCTCAGAAAAGGGTATGGCAAAATGCAGAAAAAGGTGGCAAAGACAATCTGTTACGGAATGGCTTTGGCGTGAAGATTAACAACGTGCACTAAACTTTTTCAATTTTGGAAAATAGACTGTGGAGAGAGGAGAACAACAGAAGGAATCTAGCGTTATGGTGAATAGGGGAATTCTCTCTAATAACATGCTTAAGAGGGCATCCATTGAAGGTGGCTTAAAGATAAGTAAAAAGTATGTTCCCTTGTCAATGAGCTACAAAACTCATTGGGACAGGCAGTTCTTGAGGTGGTGATATAAATTGGTTTGGAGAGAGTTTAGACTGATTCATCTGTCAAGGACTGCTGAACACAAAGATGTGATGTAGATTTCAGCTGTGGATAGCCTTGCATTGTAGACTGCTGGAGGCTGGGTTTATTTCTCTGTTTGCCTGGTACTTAATGTTTGTGGGGTTTTTTTTCCCCATAAGCATTTACCACTGGTCACTACCAGGATCTAGGTGTCTCATCTTTGGCTCTGAATATGTATAACTCGTTTCATGTTTTTATTTTCAAAATCAGAAAGTTTCAATTTGTAGCTTTTTTTTTTTTTTT
>VZTL01010107.1:0-18084 GCA_013400535.1 Scopus umbretta
AAGTCGTGTAACAATACGTGTCTTTCTCACCTGCCTGCGTTGTTTGGATCTATGTCTAATCGGACAAGATTCTGTGTTCACTTCTGACCAACACTGACTCTTAAATCTTCTGAATTAATCCCTGAAACACAAACCTGGCTTCTGGAGAAGCAAGCAAAAGGAATAAGCAAGATTTTGACTATATCTTTTGAATACTTACTTATCAGGGAGCCTGTTGTATATGCTGGAATGTGAAATTAGTGAAAATCAACCACAATAATTGAAATCCTTTTTATATATGTCAAAATCTTAAAATTTGAAAATGAAGTACAAAGTTAAAAGGGAAGCTTGAAAGGTGAACAGTGCTTAACTAAGGGTCATATTTCCAGGCTTTCCGTTGCAGCTAAGTAGGCTAGAAACATTGTAATGGAAACTTGGGTGGTTAATTGTATAATTACTGGAGTCCTTGGCACACGGAAAGTGGATTTTCATCTTTTCCAGGCTTCTACTGGAGATGAAAATCTGATATTGGCAGGCAAAACTTTTTTTTTAATAGAAGTAGTTGTCATGTTCAATTCCATTTCAGATGTGGTAATATTACTATATCTGTAAACTTCAGTTGGTTTAACTTCAGTTTGCAATCCTATTTTAAGGTATTTGTACTTTCAACTCATCCATATGGTTGTAGAGTAATTCAGCGTATTCTGGAACACTGTACTGCTGAGCAGACTTTGCCAATCTTAGAAGAACTGCATCAACACACAGAACAGCTAGTGCAGGTTAGTGCATATATTCACTTTTTAATGCATTCTAGAGCTTTTTGTTGTCATAATTATTCCTATTTCTTAGTTTAAGAAATAGTTTAAATGCATTTGCCTCTAAAGTTTTGTAGACATTGATTTTTATTGTTTTTCTTTCCTTCCATAGTTTTAATGAAAATGAATTTGGAAGTTGGGAGGCAAAGAAGATATAAAAAGCCTTTTTCTTACACTTTTGACTGTAGCTTCGAATATACATTGTAAATGCACAGAATTAGTACATTTTTTTTATTGCAAGATTGCCTTTTTTGTTTGTTTTTATCTCTATTAACTCAGGTGTCTAATAATGTCTAAACACAAATACATTGTCAAAAATATACATGTTGCATATTGTTACACAAAAAGGGCTTCTCTTCTAAAAGAAGGCAAAAGACCTTGTACAACATGATTTCCTGTCTTGGTCTCAGACAAACAAAATAAAGGCTACAAATGGCTTTAAAATTTAATGAGTTCAAAACAATGGAAGGGACTCTGTGTTCAGTAGGAATTTCCACACCTAAAAAGGCAAGAATTGCCTTTGCTGCGTATTCCCAGTCTAGTTTTTCTCAGTGGTTTCTTGTATATACAAGTTTCCAGTTAAAACATAACTGTCTTGGGGAACCAAAGTTGAGGGAGGTATTATGGCTGTTAAAGAATGATGATCTTAATTTTGAGGACTCCTTTCTTTAAGAGGATAAAAGGTACTCTAGGAAAACACTGGTTTTACAAATTATTTACATTTTTGCATGTAAATTTTGTGGTCCACAGTGCATCCATTGGATGGATCCATAAATGCATCCATTTTTTGGATGCAATATTTCTTACATCACTTTGTTTCTATAATGTTGACATTATTGTATTTTTCTTTACATCTGTGCAAATAGTAATTTGAAAGCTTATACAAATATACAAAAGCTGTATGGATTACTTGGTATAAACACAAAAGAAAATTGAAGTCATCTTATTTTCAGGATCAGTATGGAAATTATGTTATTCAACATGTACTGGAGCACGGTCGTCCTGAAGACAAGAGTAAAATAGTTTCGGAAATAAGAGGAAAAGTTCTAGCTCTGAGTCAGCACAAATTTGCCAGGTATTGTACAGCCTTCATATATTAAAGGTTCACTACTCTTTTAAAGTTGTAGTATTGGATTTATTTATTGTATTACAAAAAGGATAGGATAGGGTTGTTTCTGTTGCATAGCTTGCCTCCTGTAATTTCATGTTTTTATAGAAATGAACGGTAGTGGTATTTTGTACTAGATTTGGGGAAGGGAAAGAGGAAATGCTGTTCTGTAGCAAAACAAAGAAGATTCCATGGGTTTACGGGATGGATTTTGTTTGCCTTGTACAAGTGCAGGGAATGGGTTCCAAGTTTCCACGTGAGGATCCCCCAAGCCAGGTGAAAAGTCTCCTAGAACTTACTTGATAATGCTGACAGTGATAAGCTGGGATGTCCTGACTGTTTATGAGTCCAGCCAAGCAATTTACAAGTATAAAAAGGCTAGCCTTAAAAAGTGGTGGTTCACCTCAGAATTCATCCTGGATGATTTAGTGAGGCTAACCTTCTCATCAACATTAAGTAAAAATGCACTATGACATTCTGGGGGCATTTGTTTTAAAAATCAGTTGTATGCAAACTAGCAAGTTTGTCTGGGTTTTATTTTTCTTTGCCTAGATAGAACTGTTCATAATCCTCTCCTTGGAATTTGCTTGATTTTAAAGCACAAACTTAAGACCAGAATCACGTTGCTGTCTTATAAGCATTGACGGCTTTTCCAGCTTATGAGATATCTGGAAGGTCAGAAACTTCCTCTACAAAAAGAAATACTTCACAATATCTATGATCTAGGCATGCTCCTGAGAAGCACCTTAATTCAAAAAAGCCTCTTATCTGGCCTTCTCTGTTGTGTCTTAAAAGAACCCACAACCAAAATAGATGTCCTAGAATACATCTGCAACCTGAGGTCCAGTATAGCTACTGTAGGTCCAGTGGAAAATATCACCTACGAGATAATATGTATCAGAAAATTATTTTTTTTACATGAGAAGGCATGTATAACCCTTTAACTTCCTCAGTCGCTACAGGCTAAAGATTTGGAAATCAGGACTTGATGCATTTACAGTGCGCTATTTAGTGGCATTAAGACACTTGAACTGTTCAGATGAATTGCTACTGAAAAGAAGGTTACATCTTAAGTCACAGAATGCATTTGTCTTGTTTTTCAGCAATGTGGTAGAAAAATGTGTAACTCACGCCTCCCGTGCTGAAAGAGCTTTACTTATTGATGAGGTCTGCTGCCAGAACGATGGTCCTCACAGTGCCTTATACACCATGATGAAGGACCAGTATGCCAACTATGTTGTTCAGAAGATGATTGATATGGCTGAACCCGCTCAGCGGAAGATAATAATGCACAAGGTATGTTTCTGTATAGTTTTATGGGTTCAGAAAATATTATGTGAACTAATTTTTCTGCGGGAATACCTTTCCCTCTAGGTGTAAAACTCACTAGTTCTGTAATCTAGAACTTCATGCGTAAACATTAAACTCAGTGGAGCTTGATAAAGCAGAATATATTCAAGTCTCTGAGCACTGAGCTAAAAATGTAAATCTACAGAAAAGTTTCAAAAGTTGGATTTTGTGTTCTCTCTTTGGGCCAGCTTTCCTGTGAGAATACTTTTGACATAAAAATGTGTTATCTGTCATCTTTATTAACATAACAGAAGAAACACAGATTTCTCTTTTTATTTGCTGGTTGCTGGTATAAATCCATTCTGCAGTTCCCCCAAAAGATTCCCACACTTCCTAACATACAGGCGCATTTTCTACTTAAGAATATCCAGACACGGACACAAGTGCTGTTGAGATAATTGCTCTAGGCTGTTTAACACAGGGCCCAGTATATTCCTGCCGGAGCTCTGCTTCCCCCAGTCACCACCAGGGCACTCCCACAAAGGGGCTACCCCCCTTTTCCTGCGACAGGTATGTCTGTTGTTCGGTGAATTAAAAACGCCACCAATTTTACATCTCCCCAGAAACTTCCAAAACTTTGAAATGCAGGCTTCTGACACTTTTTTACATAATATTTTTAAACTGTAGTAACCTCTACTTAGAATATTTGAGGGGGGGAAAAATAACTGGTTTCTTCTTACAGATTCGACCCCACATCACAACTCTGCGTAAATATACCTATGGCAAACACATTCTGGCCAAGCTGGAAAAGTATTACCTGAAGAACAGTGCTGATCTGGGGCCGATTGGTGGACCACCAAATGGGATGCTGTAAAAGACAAAAAGAAATGGAAGAAAAATTGTGAATGATCAAAACATACAACTTAACTATAAATGTTCTGATTTTTTTAAATCTATTTATTGACTTTGTTCATCCATTTGTAAAATTTTTATTCTTCTGTATATTTTTGGGGAGTGAATTATTAAAAAAAAAAAAAAAATCTCCAGCCCTGATCCGTGAGACCTATCAGATTGGATGGCTGGCAAAGCACAGAATGCCTGTATATGATGTAATTGTATCAAAATAGTTGTCACATATTTTGTAAATTTTTACCTTGTAAAGTCACTGAAATAGTTTTTAAAGGGAAAAAGTACAGTATTCTTTTAATACACTGGCTTGCAATCTGGTAGGTCTACCCAGCATCATAGCACAACAGGTTTATAGAGTTGTATATAGAATTAATCCTTATTTTTCCCTTTTGTGTGAAGTCTTTTATACCAGATTAAAATTGATCAGCTGCATAAACATTATTTAACACGTTGAAAAGTTAAGTTGTATTTTGGTGGTTCACAACATGCTATCCAAATAACAAGCAGGGCACAGCAAATTAAGGTAGGGAATAACAAAACAATGGAAACTTTAAGAGATGAGCTTCATCACTTGTTGTGGATACAGGTTTTTTTAAAACAGTGCCCTAAGGTTTCCTCTAGCAATGTATTAAAAATAGAAGTGCTGTATATACTTATATATTTAATTGTTGTACAAGGTAGAGGGATTAAAACGATGGTGGTACTTCCACTCAGTAAAGTACACTGTTGGAAAAGGAGTGAACCCTGTATTAACTTTACAGTCAGTTTTACAACGCAGGAAGAGTAGAGATTTGTATTTTTTTATTTTGCATATAGAATTGTAAGGATTTGAAAGTGTTGAGCATTTATTTTGCTTTCTCACTGTAGATGCAAAAAATACGTATTGACGAAGAGAAAAGGGGCCACTGAAAAGTAAACTTGATAGCTCAACATTTAAGCATGATTGATTAAATATTCAGATAGCTTTTTTGCTTCCTATAAATATATGCATTGTATACGTGTAGTTAATAGGTGTAAGTTTACAGTTTGAAAACAAATCTCTCGTTTCGATGTTTATTACAAGCCTTGCTAATTTAGTAGTGATGCTTACCTTGGTTGTACAGATGTACATTTGTAAACCTTCATGCTGTAAATGTAATTTGTTTTACCCCTTTTTGGGACAAAAATTTGCATTTTAGTGTATATTCATATCCCCAGTCCCTTTCCTTCCCCTGGCATATAGTGTTGTATAATGTAAATTTATTTCAGCAAATCAAGAGTGATTTTTTTAAATTCTATCTTTATATGGTTTCATAAATATGAACCGGCTTTCTTTTTATCTATTGTGAGAAACATTACATTTTGTTTATAACATAGCTGTTGATTCTGTTAATATGGACACTTTGGGAAATCAATCTGTTCAAACTTTAAGTCGGATAATAAGCATAGTAAGAAATAGACTGAAATACTTGGTTATCACAGAAACCAATGCTTCTTCCATCTTAATAAATGTGGCATGATTTTTTTGTACAGAAGAGTACTGTATTTTTGAATAGCCTTCTCCCAGCATAAAGCAAATATGTATGATACTGTCAATTTTTTTCTCTGGACATATGACATTGTAACAGTAACATTAAGATGATGTACATTTACAAGCGGCCTTATGTACATTTCCCAATGATCTTTTTAAGGCAGAATTGTGACCATATGTGTATAATTAAAATCCTTTTTAATCCTTTGCCTATGGAAATATTTTGGAAAAAGCTTACTTTGTATATTCAGTTTCTGAAAGATAAAGAAAGTGCTTTGTATGTTGTTGAAGTAAGTATTTTGTGCAAAACATTCATTTGGATGGCTTAACCTAAAGTTTTGATCAACAAGATAGTTTGAAAGCAACATCTTGAGCATTGATCAAATAAAAGCTGTTATGGTAGGTGTCTGATCACGAGGAAAGAAAATAGTAGTGGTATAAACTTGTATAAGGAATTCTGTTGTATTACTGTTTATATGAGGTTTACATAAATCTTATTAAAGCATACATCTGAGGCGCTGCTTTTTTTAATGGTAGCGTTAACTCATTAATAGGCAAATGGCAGTATGTGTTCTGGCCTAATTCCAGTTTCCAAATCTGTCATTTAGCGCCTGCATTAAGTGATGTAGTAGGCCTAATTATTTTTAGTAAGCACAATTCTAATTGCCAAGTAGTTTTTGCATGGCAGTTCACAAAATTTCCTCTCGAGATGTGCAAGCCCTGTCATTGCAGCCAGAGCTTTCCTGTAGTCACACAAAGGATGACTTTTGAGCCACTTCCTTGGACACATTAATTCTCCTCAGTGACTATTTTTACCCTGTGTACAAATGCTGCGTGTTGCGATCCACAGAGCCGGTGTTCTCATCAACCTGTAAGACAGCAGTTCAGGCTTTCAGGGATGTCCAGGCGGAAATGGTCATGTCCCAGTACTTTGTCCCTGTCGCACTCATGTCATGGTTGAACTTTAAAACAGTCCTGTAACTGTCATCCTTAGTGCTTTCAGCGTCTTGAACGTAATCTTCCACTTGCTCTCCTAAAATAATTTTGCACAAATTCTATCCAGGAACATGAAAATCACTGGTTTTCCTTTCAACTATTTTAGGCTTTGGGTAGAACCACTAGACTTTTTGCTCAAGTATCGCTTTTTGATATAGATAATAATTATGGACCAGTTTGATTAGGTTTGACTCCAGGTGGCTCATATTGAATAATGTAATGTTCATATGTATATACTGTAAAAATCAAAACGAAAATGTGTGAATAACACTGTGTGAAATATGTCTGGTCTTGTGTTTTTCCTGTAGGAAACCAGCGTTGTTTATATTCTGGGTTACATGACTTGTCCGCTCTCTGTGGAGCTCAGCTTTGAAAAGGTGCTTATTTCTAGTGATCTGATGGGAATCAGTCAATTATTGAAGAACCCTGTACTGGATCGTTAAGTTTCCAGAGGCCAGTTCTGAGCAGCCAGACCTTCATACTGTCTTACAAAAAATCCTTACCAATGTATGGTTAAGGCTGCAGCCTGACAACAGATTCTTTGCACGCCACCGGATCCAGGATGAGTTCTTGAGCATCTGAGAGGGCTAGGATTGTTGGCTGTCTGTGCCGTCACTGGACACACATTTGTTTCTCTTACTGCCTGGGATTTTTTCAAAGGACCATTTTTAGCTTAAGTGGTGGCATGAAAGTGGTCTGTCTAACTGCAGGGGAGTGGGTCTGCTTTTTGGTGTTAAAAGAACTCACCTCAGTTGCCCCTTATGGACAGAACAGCCATAATGCTATTGCCTCCGTCACTGACTGCTAGATCCACTGATGCTTCTTCACCAGAGTATGGAGAGGATTGAGATTTCTGGGGGCATAATGTCTAGGCGGTGTAGAGTGCTGATGGAGATTCAGGAACCAATTTAGTCGTCCCTCTTCCCTCTGCTTTAAGGAACAGGCATTTGAAGAGATGCTCATGGCTGACTGCGTAGTAACATGGTAATTAGGTTGATCTGTCAATCAGTTTTGTTCCATGAGAGCGTTTTATGTTCAGCATACTAGTAACTAGGAAAATGGGTAAACAGTGAGGTGACAACAACCGCCACCATCCCGTTCAGGGAGGTAAAGCTGAGAGAACAATTGCAAAAGCACTTTAAGATCTAGTAAGTGGTCATTAAAACTGCAGATTGCGTGTAAGTCGTGTGTGTCTGGGGAGGAAACCCAATGCTAACTCTCTAGAAAAGCATTTTGCTACTGAATGGTTGCAGCCGGGTCAGCCACAGTGCTCTTAACACTGAATTTTATACAGAGCGCGGTGGCTGGTCATGGTGTACGTCGAGAGCAGCAGATTGTTCTGTAGCTTTGTTTGGTGATGACGTATTCTGTCTCGCTGCTTGAGGAAGGAAAGGGAAGAACCACATGCTGTATCTGCTCTCAGCTGTCCCAGCCCTGGTCCCCAGCCCACAACAAGGTGGGAACATCTGTCACTTTTTTAACACAAAGGTTCACATCTTACCAAGCTACTGGTAGCACTTGAAGCGATCCCAAGGTCTCCATAGCCTATGGGCAACACTGATGTTTCGATGAGTGTGCCAAAGGTAACGCTTTACTCTGAAGAATTTTAATTTCAAGTATTTCCTGTGGTTAGAAACACTTGGAAACAGTATCTGTGCCCAAAGATTGCTGATTCAAGAACCTCTTGGCTTGGGGATGGGGAAAATTGGTTCATGTCAGGGATAGCATATCTGTCTCAGGGCTCTGCTTGGTTCCTCAAGGGCTAGTGTGCAGAATTGGGCTGAGAGAGGTTTGGGAGAACTTGACGAGTGCAGATCCTGCCACCCAGGAGGAGACAATTTGAGCAATGCTGCAGAATGAGCTTGGTGTGTCAGCACTGCTGTGTGGCGGAGCAGCCCAGGCCCCCCCCACTCCATCATCAGAAGGGGTTAGAAACCAGCACTGTTATCAGGGAGAGACCCAACCATAGGTCACATCCTCCCACTCGCAAGGGATGGAAGGATGTCCATCAATGTTGATGGCACTCCAGAGCCAATACAGTACACGGGCTTTTCCCTGCCCATGCACATGCAGGAAAGGAGGCAACGGCTTTATCCAGGAGAGTGAACCCGAACCCAACAGTACGTGTTAAGTTCCGGAGCATAGAGGCTATTGGGAAGCTAGCACCCTGCATCAGGGGCAGAGAGCCGCTAGGGAAGACCAGGTTTATGGGTTTAACCGGACTGCCGGTGCTCCTCAGCGAGGTGCTGCAGAAGTGTTTCCTCCATCAGCCCTTTGGACAAAGCCCGCTCCTTTTGCATGCTGGCTCTGTGGTTAGGGAACTTGCCCAGCAAATGGGATGCCTGAATTAGTTTTCTTTATCAGCCTCAGGGTGTTGAACCCACCTCCCTGACTTCACAGGAATATGTCCTAACCACAAGGAGCTGGGCGGGTTCACTTTCTGCTCCTGAATTTGGGCTGGGCTTTTAGCACAGCTTGAACTGTTCATTGCATCACAAAGGGCACAAGATGGAGCATGACTCCTAAAGCTCAAGCACGCAGGTAGGAGTGGGTAGGTTCTGCTCTCCAGATCCTTGTCTCCACCTCGATTCTCCCAGACTCAATGCAAAATATATCTTGGGAGCAGCATTCCCCCATCATTAACAAATTGGAAACGTTCCAGAGGCTTTTTATGTAGCAGCTGAAATGTGGGAAGACCTATTCTAAAGACCCCCTTCATTTCATTAGCAAGAATGAACATGGGAACAAAATGTTCACCATCTCACCAGCGTTAGTCCTCTGGGCACAGAAGGCCTTCTGCCTCTTCCTCCTCTGCTTGCGCAGTACCTACCCAGCCCTAAAGTATCTAGATCTTCAAAGAAGAGTCAGGGGCACGTTGCAGATGACGCAGCTGATGCACTAGACCACCGGACAGGGAGAAACCCCTTACTAAGCTTTGCTGAGCAGCCCTCGTGAGCTTCCTTTGAGCTGAAGACCTGCCTGGAGGGCTCAGATTTCCTGGCAGCCACACAGCACCGCAGCCCTTCCCCAGCTCCACTGCCGGATCTTTTCCCAGCCCAGCCTAAGGGGGGGCAGGGAAGGAGACAACCCTTCCCCTGCACAACAGGGCTCAGGCGGTGGAGGCTGTTCAGGGAACGCAGCCTGCTTGGCTGCTGATCACAAGGCAGGTTCACACACTACGGTTTCACAAACGCTTGCTTGGGTTGCTGGCTACAGATCGTACCCACAGCAGCAGGGAGCAGCCGTGGTACTTGGCCAGGGCAGAGGAACGTGACCAGTGGGGACTGGTGAGGAATTGGCCAAGCCCACTGAGGTCCCTCTCCTTTCCGTAGTGGTCAAGTTTGCTATGCCCTCTCAGGCTGCGAGACCAGAGTCTGCTCCTGCCAAAGGGCTTTTCACAGCGTTAACGGAAGCAGAGCCGTTTCAGGTGTGACTTCAAGTAGGTCCCAAACTAAAAGTAAGATCCCCAAAGTTGTACAACTGCTTACTGAGGGCCAGTGGGAACTGCAAGAAGGGGGAGTGTTACAGCAACGGCAGCACACAGAAAGGTGGTGGCAAAAAGGATTAGCCGGCCTGGCCAGCGAGGGACATCATGACAGAAAGCACATCCCCAGCTGTATTCTCTTCTCAAGTGCACATAAGTGCAAATACAGGCACCCTATTCCTTGTCTACCTCAGGAGAACCAGAAGTTAGAGGTTCCATGGTGGGAATGAAGACCTCTCTTTCCTCGCCTATATAATCCTTATCTCCCTTTCTCTAAGAAAGCTGAAATACAGCATCAGAAAGTATTTGCAATCCTTGCCCTGCCCTAGGATCAATCCAGGAGGAGAGGTTTTGGGAGACCATCTGCTCATGCAAGCTAGGATCCTGGGGGAAGGATTCAGCTCAGTTGCTTCTCTGTCAGGCTCAGGTCTGGTGGGTCTGTTGCTGTTCCCTGCTCCGCACCTTTGTATGTAAACTGGCTTCCAGAGGCCAGTAAAACAATCAGAGCTTTTGCTCGTTAAGCAAGGATTACAGAGGGCTGGAGCTGGGCTGAAGAGCTGAGGACGGACAAAGTCAATGCAAGCCCACTGAGTCAATTCTAACTCCCTGCATGGAGGGATGGTTTGAGTGCAGTGGACTTCACCCCTGTCAGAGCTCCAGGCTATACACTTACCTCATTCAACTGTGTCATTTGGCTCTTAAAAAGCCTTTTTGTTTGAAAACTATCTTAAGTACTCCAAAATTCACATGATGTCTATTTCCTTGAAACGTCATGTGTCTCATGAGAACCAAGGGTTTGATTATTCATCCCAGTTTGGGAGTCATACAAGCTAGCATCCTGCTGGGAAAGGGGCTCTCATCCAGCCCTACACCGTGTGCCACCCCCTCCACACAGAGGGAACCAAAAGCCCAGAGATCTGATCAGGGCATTAGAGGTCACCTACACTTCTGTGAAGTGCTGCACAGCTCCCGCCAGCCACTTCGAGAAGGGATGCTCCCACAAGGGTCACGCAGCTACACTCCATCAGCAAGGCTATGGGGGAGACACCACCCCAGTTTAAAACCACTTCTGTTTAGCTGTAGACACTTCCATGCAGACACGTACACTGGGAACTGATCCTGTCACCTACGGAGGTATCTGATGCCATTTGAGAGACCCTTGAGCACCCAAGACACCTGGACAGCGCAGGCGAACATCCCCTAGGAGCTTGCTGCAGCCTAGCTGCTAGCTTCCACTCCAGAGCCATATCTAAGATGGCACTGGACACCTTCATATAGACAATGGGTCTCTTCACCTAAAAGGTACCAGAAACTGATAAGCAACTTGTTATAAATTAGTGGTTAAAAGGGGGAGGTAGGGAAAAGAAGGCAGGAACAGGCCCAAAGGGTTTGTTGGGGGGTGGAAGTGAGAACAGCTTTATATTGCGGAATAGGATGGGATGAGAGATGGAGAAACAAAGAATACACATCCACGCACATACGCTCAAAGCTACTGTAACCACCAGCTAATAAACAACCATAATGACTTTTTCAATTATAAATACTGAGAGCAGGGGAAGGGGAAGGGAGAAGGAGTACCTTGGGAGCCCAGTGGTATCTTTAAGAAATCGTAATAATAAGACACCATGATGCACAGCAAAACCTTGATTCCAGGCCTCCCTGTGAGGTATAGCAAACTTCACAATCACCTAAAAAGAAGTCAAACTTCAAAAAGGAAACAAAAAAAAAAAAGGAAAAAAAAAGGAAATTAAAATATCTGTGTTCACTATGCCAGAATTAGTACTGCTTAGAGTAGGGCAAGCAGCATGCACACAGGCCAAATAAAGCTTAAACCCAAGGTGAAACCCCAGCTCTCCCTCCCCCATAGACATGTAGGTCCTCTCTCACTCACAGGCACCTGGGTCAGCACTGCAGAAACCCACCCCACAGCGCAGTGGGGTTGCTGCCCTTGCTCCCCTCCTTTCTTCGCATTCCTCACCCACGTAGGTCCCCTCCTGTGCCCCCCCGCTCTCCTCCCTCTGGCCGCGCACCCTGCCTCCCACCTGGGCAGATGTTCCCATGGTGGTGGTGAATTGCCAGTAACACGTGCTGGCGGGCAGACAGCTCAAGCACACCTCGGTCCCTGCTCCAGTTACACCAACCCCACTCCCAGGTGGGCTGACAACAGGAGCTGGGAAAAGGCGTTCTCCTAATGAATGCGTGAGAAGGTCCAGGATGAAGGATGAGACAGGATGGGTGGGGAATCGATGGGTGAATCAACGCTATGACAGCAAGGGCTGAGAGACACTCGTACCGCCTGGAGGGATATGGCAGTGGAGTGACTGCACACAGCCCTGAGACAGCCAGTACCTGCGGAAATGGGTAAGTGGCCTCAAAAAGCTAAATGAAGGATGATAATTACACCAAGATGCATCCTTTTGGTTAATCGGGAAGAAAACCTGTATGTTACATCATATCAAATCCACGGCATAGTCACGATTGATAGCAAGAGTAAACGATAAAACCTGAAGTTAGCCCAAGAGCAGCACTCCTCAGAGACTCTCGGTGAGCCTGGGGTCCAGAGCACATCAGCTTGATGAAAAGAAAAGAAAAACAAACCAACAGTATTTTTCCCAATGCTGCAAATGTTGTCTGTTCTAAGAGTTACTAAAATCGAACTAAAACCTCTGATGCAGCCTAACTCCGCTCTCATGACTGCTCTGCTACAGCATCTGCTTCTTCTAAGACCACAGCTTTTATACATACGTAGGAGGAGTATTAAACCTGCTTTGGCAGAATTCCTGGACCTATACGTGCTTACTCAAATTCTCTGTGTAGCAGAAACACCTCACCCAAGTCACTTGGCTGTTTAAAAGTGACAATGTTGAAGCATACAGTTAACATGCTTCATATGGACAGAATACTTCCATATTTTGGTTAAAACTCTTTAGTTTTCTCCTTCATGTGGAACTTTTTAACCAGCAGTATAGTGCTGGTTTATGCAAAAAAAACCTGATAGCCAACTTCAAGAGTACATTGTATATTTGGTATGGTCAGTGGGAAACAGGCACAACATCCCACAAGGAGAACATTTATTAAAGTGTTAGGTGAGTTATTCGAGCATCCAGGAGCCTCTGTCACAAACAAGGACAGTAAAGGAATACACAGAGAAAATACAGGAGTCCTTTGATATGAGATTATACTTCATTTGACCTGGAGTCCCCACCTCTCCCAGGCAAATAATGGGTCCCTGTGGCACTGCCAGAGCCAGCTGTAGGATTAAAACTATACATATTTTTATTCTCACAGCAGTCATTGAGGCACTAAAAAGGCGCTAAGTATCAGGGCCCCTATTTTGCAGGATGGCAGGCAGCGATGAAGGGTCCAACTTCTCATCCATGCTCAGAGGGTTTGCAGCTCAGGCATCCAACTTGCGAGTCTTGGTCTGAAGAAAGCTCCTGTCCCTCGTGGGACCACAGGATCAATGGAAACCCCCGTGGAAGAGCCAGGCTGGCTACCGGGGAGAAAGTCAGCAGGTACCAGGCAGGGGATGCCACGGAGATAGGTAGGCTCTGTCCTCCCTGTGCCGCTTCCCTCTTCTCCAAAGCTCCAACAGCAGCAGCAGCCCATCTGTATGCTCCTGGGAAGCATGATGCCCTTCTCTCTGTGCTCATTTTCACACCAGGGGAAACCTCATTCTCTGCTCAAATTATTTAGGGCCGCAGAAGTCGAGGGATCACGCACTGCAAACCAGTGCCAGTCACTGCAAATGAGTTGTCCTGAGTTAGCCACATGGGTAAGTGAATCACAGAAGTGCAGGAGAGTCTCTCCCTGGGCAAGGAAAAAATGAAAAGAAAAGAAAAAAAAGAAAAAAAAAAAAAAGGTGTTTATTCAGGTGAGTGCTTTGAGAAATACCTGCCTAGTCCACAAGCCCTGAGGCTGGTGGGCCAAAACTGTTGAACGGTGAAAGCACCAGCCAGTATTACAGCCAAAGACCTCATTAAGAGAGAGAGCAAGTCAGTCTTTTCTTGTGGGCAACATCCATGTAACTTCAGCCAAACCCCACGGAAGCTAATGAGAAACCCCTCCATAGATTTTGATGCAGCAGCCCCCAATATCCAGTTCTGAGGTTCTCTGTAAGGAGTGTGCAGGATCCTACAAGGCCCTCACATGTAGCATCAAAGAAATACAGCTGGTTTTATTACAGTTGTTTATGAAAACGATCACAAAAGTGTCATGCCACTGCCAGCTGGGCTTTTGCCAAAGGAAGTTCTGCTAAATTAGTAGCACAGACACATTTATTTATAGTTTTCAGTGTCCACCCAGAAGTTCTCATTAGCAGGACATAGGGAAAGGGGATGGAGGGGAAGGAAAAAAGCCACCAAATTCTTGGAAGAGGCAGCCAAGTTGATTCAGTTGGTATCTATAAAGCCAACACTGCAGCTACACTGACACTTGGACCATTAAACATTGCATTGTTTAAGCTGAAAAAAAACCCTTGGAGATTTTGCAAGAAGGCTTATTCTTGTCCAAATAAGCAAGGTCATCCCTTCCATCAGAGCATTACATGGGGGAGAAGAAAGGAGATCAGAGCAGACATCCCCTCAGGCTAACTTCACACTCCACGCCTTGGGGTGGGCCAGAGGGGAGCCTCCTTTGGTCTGGCACTTCCTGGGAGTGAAAAGCAGGAGGCAGATGGAGTTGCTCAGAGATGTCTGACTCACTGCAAAGGTGGCCGGACAGAACAAGCAAAATCAGATATCACTGTGCAAGCGTACTGGGTGGGTTCAGGTGATCCTGCTATAAATCACAGTCGGCATTTGAAAGGGTCAGAATCAATTATTTCTTCATCAGTGCAAAAGGACATCCAAAACAAACTCCACAGGATTCACCAAGGCATGGGAAGGGGCGGCAAGAGAGTTAAGTGTATTCAGTGCCACCACCCTGAACAAAAAGAATTGGGGACTGCAATGTCTGGGCTCCCAGAAGATGGGCCAGCACAGCAACTGGATCCCAAATGTTGCACACTGGCACACAAGTTTTGGTAATGCCAGGTTGAAAGTCCAGGCTGTTTCCTCTGCAGACTTGTTCTTACACTAGGTATTGATTTTTAAGGAATGGGCGGATTGCTTTTCTGTTACTGCATGGAGTTAGAAAGAGGAGGATGTGGAGTGAGCCCTGGGTAATAGAAACAGAGGGACTTTAAAGGGGAAAGAGTAGAGAAGCTTCAGGCTAGCAGGGCATGAAACCCTCCTGGTCTCTGCAGGCCCCAAACGGACCACCAGCCACACTGCCCCAATCTTCTCCTGGTCCTCTCAGAACAAACTATCCTTCCTCTTCCATCCCCAGGTTTTAGGCCACTGATCAAGACCTCTTCTTGCCAGCTCACTGTTCTGAGGCTGGAAAAATCCGCTGGAAAAACCCAGACACCGAAGGGAACGTCAGTGACAGTACTTCAAGCCCTTACGAGACACCATCACTTGTTTTGGGTGCATCTCCTACCTCACTCCAGCTGGGGCAGGCTCAATCTGAATGCATTTAACCAAACGTGTTTAACATCCTGTAACTGCCCCGTGCGTCTGAAGGCACCTTCTTTCCTCTCTGTTCGGCGATCACCACATGGATTCAAGGCTTTCACTCAAATCCTCATCTACGTGTTATAGCTGAAAGAAGTGGAACTCATGAGGAGCTGTGGTTTTCCCGTTCTTAGAATCCCCCTTTAGTAAACTGAGCTACCAAATAGGAGAAGAAAAATAGTTTTCTCTCTGGCACAAAAGCAACAACTGAGAAATAGGCAATCATCAGCAGGGAAGCCAACTGTCTGAAGACAACCAGAGATAGCACCCATTCGCAGTGAGCCGTCAATTCCACAACCCCAGTAGGCAGGCAACTGCTTGTACACTTAAAGCAATCTCAATATTCGCATATACTCTAACCTCCCGCTGTGATTTAGGGAATATACTCCCCTTCTCCATCCCAAGGTGTCAGGCTGCAACATCCTCAAACAAGTTCGTCAACCGGTGAAGTCACTGAGATGTGACATGTGAACCTATCCAGCTTGATGCCACAGATACAACCCAGCCCTTGTTAAGGAACTCGGAACAGAATCAGCTTTTATTCTCACCCCACCCCATCTGGTCACAGTCCGTTAATCTAAGGACACATGGCACCCGACTTCAGGAGAAGAGGCAATCATCTGCTCTGCAGGCTCTGCTGCTGCTGGTGGGCAAATGCGAGATGAGGACACATGGTGACAGTGGCCGCATCCTCACATGCTACTGTGGGTAGGTCCGACACCTGGAAAGCCAAGCAGGCAGCTCCTGCTGCTGCGTGACACTCACATTCTTCAGGGGATAAGGAACTTCTGCTGTGGAACGCAGTGAAGAATGGTGGCGGTTGCCCAAAAGCAACAGTTGCCATCCCTGCTTCCCCCTTGCCTCTGGTGGTGGCGGAAGCAGCAGGCTGGATTCCTCCCCTGACTGTTTCCCCTCTTCCCATGGCAGGACACAGTTCAAACCAGCCCCTTATCCCTGGGGAGGCTGAGTTCAATTGGGCTTCACTGCTGGAAGCCCTTGATCCAGTTCTGGGAAATCCCCACAGCTCCACTGTGCTGGGCAGAGGCAACCAACTCCTATCATCCCCTGAGCTCAGGGCTGCCAAGAAACTCTTTTCCATACAAGTCTCATCTGGCTTTTCAGCATGGAGCTCTTTTGACTGAAACCACAATACTTAGCATGCTTCAGTGATCAAGCAGAGGGCACGGGAATGTCACTGAAAACACTTGGCTTCCAAACGCAGCATTGTTCTTCCCTTACCCCATTCACAGATCGTGACCAGAACAGCCCGATCGAGCTCTAAATGTTTTCTAGCAAATCCAGCGAGAAGTACCGCAGCGCTACTTGATCTGCCATCTCCCCGAACGCACACACACCCACGCTTGCATGAAAGCCACATGTCGCACAACCCCGCCAGTGCCTTGCTGCTGCTCCCAGGAGCAGCCCTTGTGGAAGTGTTTCCTCCCTCCTGCGTGGCTGGAAGGGTCCAGCATCAGGCGCAGCCCTGGCCAAACCGGCCCCTGCTGCACTGAAAGCAGCCGAGAAGAGTGAGCACGCCTGGTGTGCATTTCCCAATTCCCAGCGATGCCATTGCAACTGGATGTCAGAAGCTGCCCACCAAGCCCAGGTGACGTTTTCAGCCTCATTCTCTGCAGGCCCCAGCATCAAGCATCTCTGTCCCAAAGCCCCATCCCAAAAGTCTCATCTCCAATGTCCTGGTTGAGTCAGGTTCAAGATGTGGCTTGGAAAGGCCACTGTCCCTCCATCCCTCAAAGGCAGCCTGCTCTCCCACCTGGGAGCTGCTGCTCCGGCACTGCCACCCACCAGGCACCCACATGCCCCCACGACTTTCATTTTGCATCCTTTCCTCACCCTGCCTCACCCTTCTGCCCGGCCACCGCACGCGCCAGTGGCCATCTTGGCTGTGGGGCCCCATGGGTGCCATCTTCTCCCCATCGGCCCCATCACAGGGAGAAGCACATGGTGGCCATGGCTCATCTGAGGGAAAGATGGCGTGGTAGGAGTCTTTCCTAGGAAGGCTGCATGAGTAATTTAAGAGAGAGGGAAAGCAAGCAAGCTAATTAGAAGACACGTGATAAAATCACAACAGCTTTAGCCACACTGAATATCCAGTTAGGTCTATTAAGCCTCTGGGCCACAGCTGTGGGAAGGGATCCTGGGCCAACACCCGCCGAAAGCCTCCTAGGTGACCAGGAAGCACCAGTTATGGGTCTTTTTGGGGTAACCCCCCCGCCCCAGCAGTCTAGGGGCAGCGTGGCCCCATGCCCACAGGCTTGGCCACATCCCTCATCCATCCAGCTGCTCCGCGGGCAGGCGGTGCCCATCGGCCGCGCAGCTCGTGTGCGCTCCTGTAGCTCCCAGCGGCAGCATTAATTCTTAAAAACTGCCTTTTTTTTTTTTTTAATAATGTTTGCACACGCATCCAGTTGCATTGTTTA
>VZTL01010108.1:0-24412 GCA_013400535.1 Scopus umbretta
AAAAAAAATAATAATTTGCATGAATTCACAGCCTGTGGAGCACTGGGGGCTTTTCCTGAAATTATAATAAAAGGTGACAGCAGCCACAGAAATTGCAGTGGATACAGGAAACCCTGTCAAATCTCTGCTGTGTGGATGTGATCGCTCATTGAAGCTCTTAGGAGGGATTAAAGCAGAGAAAGCGATGGCCTCCGTTACAAAACGACAGAGGTGCCTGCTTTTTATCAAAACTCAGGTCTAGTAAAGGTAAATTTTGGAGTGTCATAAAGGCATCACCAATTTCTGCCTCCATGCCGTATGGCCAGCCCAAAAAGGGGGAGAAGTGAGTGCCAGTGAAAAAGAAAAAGAGAAGAGTAGACAACTTCCATCTCCTCTCCATTTTGAGAGCAGAAGTCTTGCTATACCTGTGCTCGCTTCAGGGTGTGCGACACCCACAGCCCTGCGCTGCTGCCGGGGATGCCAGCAGGGGCTGGGAGGGTGCAGTGAAGCCAACAGCACCTCGCCGTGCCAGTGCGTGGGGTGGAAACAAAGAGATGGCTGTAGCCAGCAGCCAGACGATGGTCAAGGGGTCTGTGGGTTTTCTACAAAGGCTGGCCACACATCTGCACAGCCCCTGTGCCCTGTCCCAAAGCCACTACCCTGTGTCCCATCCCATCCCTTTATGCTGAAGCCAAGGCTGTGACTTGCTTGAAAGGTATACCAGAATTTTGTCTTAAAACCCACTAAAATTGATTTTCACATACACAATTTTTCCAAATACTACTTATCTTTGAAAGAAAATATAAAATCTTTTAATGCAGGGCAGTTCCCAATGTCGTCTTTAATTTTTCTGTTTATAAAAGGGAGTGAGAGGCAGGTAAGCCCTGGTTTTAGGTTCATTTATCAATCAGTTTTATCACAAGTTTTTTGGGCTTTTTAGCTTAAATGAGGATATTTAAAAACAAATCACAACCCAAGCAACTAGGGACTGAACTCTAGCTGGTGGGAAGAGAACACAAGGAAAATTGAACGGAGGCATGTTGGCGAAAACTTCACACCCAGGCCCATTGTACCTCCAGCACCGTCGTACCTCCAGCATCAGTTTTTTGGGGCATCAGTGCAGAGCAGTAGCCAGAGTTAAGCTGAACTGGCAGGTATGCCTTTCCTCGTTAGCTTTCCGTTCCCTGCTGGGAGCAATACCTGTCACCGAGGTTTATTTCCAGGTGGCTGTGCTACTCTGGTATCCGCAAGCCAGGAACCTCCGCCAAGCCAAAAGGACTAGGAATCACATCTGTGATGTGATGCACCATGCCATGGGCTTTTGACAGGCCCACAGGGTCACAAACGCAAGCTTAAAAAGATTTTTTGTGGCCTTCGGTATCACCTCAGCAGCTTGTACATCAGCCAGACTGTATCCTGTGACTCACCGATACTGGCATTTAAAAGCCAAGGCAAAACACAAAAGACTTCAGGCTGACAATCACACTACTCCCCTTACCACGCACAGAGGGAAAGCTGCATCAGGAGAAGATGTAGCCACTAAGTGAAAGGGTAATTGCTCTCCAGGCAGCTCAGCAGGCTTGGGTCCACGAGGGGTAGCTTTAAAGGAGAATGTGCACAGAGAAAGCACCCAGGCCATTTCAACAGGAGTCCCTTTTTAGGCAAGGAAGCCAAGGGGAGTTCTAATCATTTGTCACAGTTCAGCATGCTCTAAATATCAACTCTGAGAACACTGGTGTACCACTGACTGCCGAGTTAAATATCTGGAGTATTTCTTTTTAATTTTTTGAGTCAATTAAGTATTAAAAATGGAATATTTCAAAGCTCCAGTTCAGCAAAAGACTTGAGCAAATATTTACAGTGTAGTTCAGACATAAAAGGGAGACTGAATTTCATCTTAAGTTTACTGAGCTCCTTTTGGATGTTATCATACTTGTTTAAATTATTCCAACTACTTGCTGGATACTGGGTTTTGTTTTTTTTTTTTATTTTATATTTTTACAATCCAATATGGTGTGCTGGGCCAACACACATTATTCTGAAGATTTATGGGGAACAAAAGTATTTCCTAAGATTAATGCAGGGTAATTAGTGCCACCTCTCTGCTTTCAGTACTGTGACTCATGATAATATAGTACATAATTAACTGTAGCATTGTAACATATATAAAAATAAAAACCAAAGGGGGCTGTTCTGACACCACTCTGATCATATCAAATAATTTATTTTTGATGAAGTTCTTATTAAAAAAATGAAAACAGAAGAAAATAAAAAATTAAAACCCTCCCAAACACATCTCTCCCAATTACAGGGAGATTCAAATCCTGTGTAATGGCTTCAAATCACCTCTGCTACAAATTAAAGGTATAATATTCTTTGTATAGGATTCTAGGGCAAGATTCACTAAAGATATGTAATATAGAATAGAATCATAGAATTGTTAAGGTTGGAAAACACCTCTGAGATCATCTAGTCCAACCATCAACCCCTCCCCCCCTCCCCCCCCAGCGAAAAACAAACACAAAAAAAAAAAACNCCCCCCCAAGGAAAAAAAAAACCAAAACCAAAAAAGCACAAAAACCAACCAAACAAAAAAACCAAACCCACAAAACAAACAACAACCAAACAAAAACACCCAAAAAAACCCCAAACCACCGTGCCTGCTAGACCATGTCTTGAAGTACCACATCTAGACATTTTTTGAACACCTCCAGGGATGGTGACTCCACCACCTCCCTGGGCAGCTGGTTCCAAAATATGTTAGGATGACTAGCTCTGCTTCCCCAAACCTCCAAATCCATAACCCAAACTAGTCTTTTAGACCTCCTTTTATTGTTCCACGCTGTTTTACAGAAATGTAGCACACAATAACTTAGAAATCTCTCAATGAAATTATCACTTACTGTTTGTTGTGTTGCCACTTTCATCTGCTGCTGTAGTGGTTACATTTACTGGTGGTTGTGGTGTTGTACCTTGTGTCATTCGTTGTGTAGTATTAGGTGAAGAAGGCGTGGAGTCTGAAAAAGGAAAGACATGCAAATTATTTCCTCAATTTTGTATACACACATATGCACACACATAAAACACACCTATTGCTCTCCTTGCAGCCTAGCTTTAAATTATCAAAAGAATATTTCATTTCAATTGAAGACCAACAGGGACAGGGCTCCCTTCACTGCAGAGAAAGCCACTCCCTGTCCCATAGGTGGGTCATCCCACTGATAGCAAGCCTGTGATAAGCTACAAGGCCTTGTTGGGAGCTGCCTTGAGCCTGACCAGGAGGAAGCTCCTGCACACACCTGCAAGTTTTCATCAAAGAGTTCACTATCTCTAAAACAAATTCTCAAGCCAAGAGGCACAGCTGCTTAATTTCCTGAATGACCACTGGCACAGCATCAAGAATTAGCTCAAAGAAACTTTCACTTACTGCTTGTGATGGATTCATTTGTAGTTCTGACTGCAGTTGTTGTCAGCACTGATGTTTGCAATGCTGTTGCTTGTGAAGTTGAGGCATTCACATCTTCCGTTACTGCAAGAAAGGCATTCACATCTTTATTGATTTATTTTATGATGCATAAATAAACATCACATACTTCTAGCTGCCTTCTCTCTCAAAGGCAGTGAATTTCTGTTTAAATTCTGGCCTTTACAGAGCTTTCTTAGGCACACATTTTTAAAGAGGATTCAAAGTGCATATGATTGGTATCAGGGAAGGTTTGGCCTGTGGACAATCCACATGTTGCCTGCTGAAAGTTAGCAGCTGTAGATTCCAGCCATCACGTAAGGAAGAGGCATATGCTCTTTGGGAGTTATACAGAGGTGCTTGGCACGACTGCTAAGGGAAGAGGCGAGGGGAAAGGATCCTGGCGTGGATGGATGGGCTCGTTGTGCTGCCAGACTGGACTGGTGACTAGCACTTTGCTGCATACCTGTTTAATAGGAGGAGAGATGTAAACTCCCCAGAAAGAAGTGAGAGTGACACATAGGTACACAGCTTATATATTACAGGTAAAGAACTGAAGGGGAAGAGACTCTAAGAATCTTTGTGCAATTTTTTCCTCTTCTGTCTGCTGTCTACCTTAAGCCCCAGTTCAGTCTTCTTCCCTGGCTACCTTTCCCAGACCCTCTTCCTCTGCACCCAGATTTCTGGGGAAAAAAGAGCATTTGGCAGGCCTTCATCTGAGGTGTGCAGCAAAGCTTAGGACATCTTGGATGAGTAAGTGATATTCCCCAGGGTGAATTTGGTGCCCTTTGTAAGATGACTTCTGGTAGTTCTCCAGAGGGGCGAGATTTGGAGGCTGAAGGGAGGGTAAAGTGCTCCCTCGGGCAGCAGGGATCACTTCCAGCTGCTGCTGGTGTGGAAAGAGGGGAGCACAGTTGCACAAACATCACTAAGGCAATAGCAAGGTTTAAATCAATGTGTCATGCTGTGCATGGATGGCATACTGCAGGTCCTACATGCCTCTGGCACATGCTCAATGGAACAGACTGGCCAAATTACTGCTGAGGGATCTGGGCTAAAAAACCCCCATAACTAATCATTTTAAGAGCCCAGTTTTCAATTCTGTAATCTAATACAAACAGAAAGTGCTACTGTCAGCTACAGAGGCTCATTTCAATCCCTGACAACAACCCAACATGAGTCCTACTACCTCTTCTAGCACTTTTCATGGATGGGAAGCATGATAGAATGGGAACAAATCATGACATGACATGTCATTTTCTCTCATATGACTTGAGTACTTCTAAATGCAATGTTCACATCAGAACTTTTAAAATATAACTTATACTCTGTTCCTCAGCTCTCAGTTTGCTGGCTGTTCACCTGGAATAGCAGTGCCTCAAAGAATGAACCTCCTTGCGAGCTTGCTCTACACCTACAAAGTGCTTTAATCTCATAGCGGGCTTCTGATGCTTTTCTCATAGGCATAAATGACAATACTGCTTTCCCTTCTGTGACAAAAAGCTGCAAGAGAAATTTCAGTGAAACATTTGAAGACCTCATTCACTGTGAGGCATCGGGCACTTATTAAAAGTCTTTGAAACAGACACAAGCATCAGGAGTTTTGAAACATAAAAGAACTGCAACACAATTTAGGGACTAATTCTTCTGCTGTAATAAACATAACATATGCATATTTCACCTGGCTGCATCTTATTCACCTCCATTACTGGCACTTCAAGTGTATACATCATTATCATCTCATTGCTTTCAGCTCCAAAACAGACTCATTAGTATCTCTAGTTATCAAGAAATATAATCCTGTGTCCAAGTTTTCTTCTCTCATCACTTACTAAATGCAGCAGTCTTCACTATTCAAATTAATAGAGGAGTTGATATTTAGCTCACATGAATGAAATATGGTCAATATTGATTTTTCATAACTACAAAGCTACAAAATAAAGAAAACTGAATATGTCAGTTGAGATATAAACCAGAATCACAGACTTTTACCATATGAAGCAGATATTTTCTGTTAAGTCTTCATAGTTTCAAGACTTAAGTTTGATGTAGTAAAAACAATCACAAACAAAAGAGAGAGAGAAATGCAGCTTTTGAAACTGAGGTCACTGGTGCCACCCCAAAAAACGAATCTTGACATCAGCAGTTTCAAAAAGTTACCAATAACTTTTTTTGCGAATGACAGCTTTATGCATGTGTATTCTTCTTCCTATTAACTGAGGCCCAGCATTTGCATATATTGTCCACATTTTAAAGTCCATGCCCTCTTCTGTCACTCTACAGCCATCAAATCAGCTTACTCCCTGCTGCCCAATCCCTTAAGTGATGCTGTTTCCCAAATTATTCTCAATCTGATGACCTCTTGAACCATAAGTCTTAGCTAATTTTTTAATATCCGATCACACTTGAACAACTCCTTGAGAGCATAGGAACTCACAGAATTTCAGCCTTTTTCACCTGAAACAAAAAATGCAGCCTGCTCACATTAACCCTCTCTTTACTAAGATCCCTCAGTCCTTTCTTCTCAAGACTTTTATAAGAGGCCCAGGGAAATATGTTGCTCTACAACCACCTTACATGAAATAATTCACTTAATTTCTCCCAGAAGTTGGAAAAGCTGAAAGCTAAAAAGGCAATGGGAGCTTCAGAATACCAGGAAACAGTAATTTGAACTCTTACCAGATTTTGATGTTGATGCAGAAATGGCTGTGCTGACAGTACTGGTCGGAATACCATCTTCTGAAATAAACACAGAAAGAATCATATTACTTCAGCCATCTTCCAGATTTATTTAGCACTACATAGGCATATAAGGCAAAAAGCAGCAAGGACCTTCCTGGAAAATCAAGTTCAGAAACCTATTAGCAGAACCAAGCAAATCATACAACTCTGCTAGCAACCTTTTCAACCTGTGTCCTAAATCGCTTAGCTTTGCCCTCACTGCTGTAATGGGGAGCATCTGCTACGGCCTCCCCCCTTGGACTGCAGGTTGTTTTCGAACAGGTATTAGTGTCTCTAAGACTAGTTTGCAAAAAAACCTGGAGCAATGAAAGGGTTTTTTGCTAGCTCCTCCTCTCTTTGAGTACAACCACAGTTGCTCTGAGTGTTCAGGGTGGAGGATTAACCAAAACAACTGGCTGTGGGAGTAAGCACCCATTCTCCTGCCTTGTAGGAATAAAATTGTACTAGCTCCCTGGCTAGTACAAGCACTTCAGGAGGGGCTTTCAGCATCACCCTGATCCCTATATGTGAGGAGAAGAGGAGAATTCACAGAACTTGGCTCAGGAAGCACCAAGCTGAGTAATGACTGACTTTCCCCACTGGCCTCAAGGCAGTGTTCCAGCTGTTGGGAGTATACTGCAGTAACTTATGCCAGTCTTGAGAATCCTCTTAAGGTTAAGTTAGTAGGTCAAAGTCTCCAATATTACAAAACAAACAAACTGGCCAACCCTCCCGCCGTCAAACCAAAATAATTTCTGTATCTTCTGGCTGTGCTGGAAAGTAGTAACAGCATAACTCATGTAAAGTTTTGGCTTCAGATAAGACTTTCAGTCTTATTTCTTGGGTGTCCGTATTTTTCTACTAAAAGAACTGAAGGGCTTGATGGAGGGGGTGAAAAAACTATGTTGAGTCAGAAACAGTGGTGTTTCACAACCATTTTACACCGTGAGACAAGGATGGGTACGTTTGGGGAGGAAGAGATCAGCTCTGCGACTGCATGGGAGAGGAAAATGGCACAGACTAATCCCCCAGCGCTTTCAGGTTTGCAGCGTGACATCCTGTCACGCTGCATTAGCATAATGTAATATAGACATTGCAAAACTGAGTCAGGACAGCACATTCTTGTGTGACTCCATTCATAGTAATATCTGCTGGCATTCTCTCTTTTTTTTGGCTATAGGGCAGAACAGTCAGCTTTGTTCCCTTTGCTCAGTGTGCTGCTCTCCGATTAACATTTCACGAGCACCACCCGAGGCCTGCCAGACTCACAGCTCTAACCTGGGGGAAAAAAAACCAACAAAAAACCCAAACCAAACCCATAATACAATTGCAGGAGCTCTGTAGGCACATATTAAGGCCTAGACAGATGAGCCCTTACAACTCCTTTTCAAGCACTGTAAGGTGTTACCGGCCCTCGTGGCACCTGCCATTTCTAATGGGCCGCGGCTGGGTTGTCGCCCCTTCCCAGCGAGCCCCACTCTGCTGGGCATCTCTTCCAGGTACGCTGCTGCCTTTGCAGTGCTGCATCACAGCATGTGCCGGCCCAGTTTGCGATGGGTATATCCCATATCAAATTAAATCAGTTCCCTATGGGCCTGCTGCTGCCCCAGCCCTACTCCCCAGGACGCGTGAATAGTCAGGCTGTGCACAGCCCTTTGCCCAGGGCATTCAAAATACTGTTTTTCCTGCCATTTAGTTATCCAGTCAGAATAATGCTTCATAACCCACACTTGAAATAGTTTGGAAACAAATTTTATCCGAATAGACCAAAAAGCAATCTTGTTTCCCTAAACAAGCAGCATTTTTCCGTCTCTTCATTCTCATTCCGAGCTGCTGACAAAGCTCCTGTAAATCCCCATGCCACGAGGCCACAGCACTAAAACAGAATGTTTTTCAACAGTGCCTACATTTCATATGGTTTGTTATAACGTCTCCCAGTAACTACCAAGTCTGTAATACCAGCTAAATGCACTGGCCAAATTAGCTCGTTCCCTAGCTCTTCCCTTAACTCAGCATGACTCTGTGGAAAGTCCATCGCAATACTTAGATTATTCATCCTTTAAAGGTGTTCCATTTAATAACCATGATGATAGGATGAGATTTCCTCAAAACTGAAAAAATTGAGAATTTAAGTCACAGTTTTGTTACGATTCACAATTTGCTGATTTTATCACAGACTAGAGATAAACTAAGGTAAATTAAATTAGCAGAGTAGAATAAAGTGGGGTTCTATGAATTAATTGTTTCTTAAAATGGTGAATAATTAAATATACTTTAAAAACAAGTTGAAAGCAATGTGCAAAAATGCTTAAAATTAGACAGGATTTTGGGGGGAATTGGTTGATAAAAAGAAGCGATAGAACTGGTGGTTTATTATGCTCTTATTTGCAATGTTAAGTTGTGACTAAGGAGAATCCTATGGGGGATAAAAGCAAGAGATCAAAAATGATTCAGAAAAGAACTTTGGCCCATTAGAGACTGTTGCTAGACAAGAGAGAGACAGAAAGATTAATTTTTCTGCTTGTGTCAGGTTGGCTGCAGCCTGAGATGACAGACAACCAATTAAGTTACAATTGCACAGGTTTCGGCAAATTTAGATGCAGTGATCCTGTTGATACAAGAGTACCTCAATGTACTCTGACGTGGGAGCAGCCAAAACCTACTCGGCAACTGCTCCCACACACAAACCTCTCCTATTTGCCATGCTCCCTGGCAATAAACTCAGCCAAAGGAGTGTAGGTGACCTGTGATGTAGCACCCTAGTGTCTGGAGAATACATGCAGAGCTAAAAGGTGCTCAGACGTGACACTGGGCTGAAAAAAAGGATGAAGGTGGTGGTGGTAAGATCCGAAAAGAAAAAAACACACTTTTCTAGAAGTAGATAACAAGGTGAGAAGAAATCAGAACCGGGAGAAAGATAACAGGACAGGAAGAAGATGAGAGGGGAAGGGCAGGAAGGCCCAGAGACAGTAAGACAATAAGGGTGGCAGGGAAAAATAAGAAGGAACTAGGAGTCTGAAAAACATTTGACCCATGGCCACAAGACCAAAATGAAAAAAGAGAAACTGCTGTTGTCTTTTTTCCTTCAGGTTCACAGAATTTCCCTTTATTACCCTTTCTGTCTTGGATTTAAATGGTATATTTGTTCTAAAATTAAAGCAACAGTGAAATCATTTGTATCTGGTCTTCAGCCATGATTTTGAAATGAATGAACAGTGTTTCAACACTGAACTTACTTTCTTTTTTAAAATTCAGGAGTCCCTGAATTCAGCCAGGGCTGACCAACAGCCTCAAACTGCAGCTTTTGATGTAGGCTGCAGTCTCCAAAGTCTGATCTTGGAGCTCTCATAATTTCTTCCTTCTCTCTCACTCATTATTTTTACCTTTACACTGGGAAGACTAAGATAAGTGGGGTTTGACCTTATGTTAATTAGGTGCCTGGCGTTGCTATAATCAAGACAGGAAAAAAAAAAGCAGAAATGATTGTGCGGTATTACATCAGTAGTTCTGTTTATACACTACAGGATACTACAGGGCACAAACCACTAAGTTGAAAACATCACATAAAACAGCTCATACAAAAGTGAACGCCAAAAGTCAAAACAAAAACCTTTTTAAAGATCAATAGATTGTTCAAAATATATATTGATTATACTCATTACATGAATTACTGAATTTAAATGCTGATTTGCATCGATATCAAAAATATTATTTCAAAAGAAATTATTTTTATGGAAAAGTCACTATCGCTACAGAAATAGTAAGTGAAACAGCCTGTTTGACATTTTTTCACTTGGCCTTGCACTAGGTAGACAGGAGCATAGGTTCATATTAAAATCCTTCCATTCAGATGAGCACCGGTGAGGCCACAGCTGATGTACTTGGTCCAGCTTCGGAAAGGTATTGAGAAGGTTGTGGATGCCTGGAGCAGGGCTTAATGGAGAACCATAAAAATCGTCAAGAGTCTAGAAAAAAATGGTCTCTCAGGAAGGATTGCAAAAATTGCATTTGTTTAGCCAAGAGAGGGAATGATTAACAGAAGGCATAATACCAGCACTCAAGTAGGTGAGGGGCTGCAACAGAGACAAAGGAACAAAGTTCTCATGTCCGCTGCGGCTGAAACTAGAGGTAATGAACATGGGAAATTTGGACTAGTAACTTTGCAGGCTTTTAGGTGCCTGTGTCAAGCTGATGGTGTAACAGCCACAAGCTAGTGTTTTAACCTTTTTCCCAATGAGGATGTAAAATATACCCACACAAAAACCAGACCAATACCCAAAAGGCTATAGCTGGGGTCAATTACCACAGAGGTGTCCTGAGGAAACCTGTTAAGTCTCCGCTTCAGGGCTATAAAGCAGAATGTACAGGTGGCATTGTTATATTATGTTTTTTTGTTGTATATTATGTTACATTAAGTTTGTTTCTGTGACCCTGGGCCTTTGCAATTATACACAAGTCATGGAGAAATCAAAGTTGCTTTCTTGCTTTCTGTCTTTCCACATCATCAGAAATAAATAGTGATCTTTTTCCAGGAAGCAAATGATAATTCTGCCAGCCCCCCCAACCGTGATAGAGCCTCCTCTAGCAGCTGCTCCAGCAGTAACTGTGGGAAGACTGTACACTTCATCTGACATTTTGTCCTTTCTGGAGAAAGTTATAGCTGTCCTTGTGAGGAAAACTGGTACTGATATTCTCAGCGTTCCCAATAAATAGCTGCTGCCTGACAATGTACACAACCTGTTTACTTTTACCTTGGAGCTCTGTTGTCTATTATGTTTTCTCTTTCGTTCTCATTTATTGCTGCTTCATCTCTTCATTCTCTTATCTGATCTTTCCCCAGGCCCAGTGTAGTTCTTGCACTTCTCTTATTTCTGTTTTTACTCCTCACCCATCTTTCTTTCCTAGTTCATGACCTTCTACCTTAAACCTTGAGATAAATTTCCATCTTCTTTCATAATGCATTTTTGTGTAAAGGGGCCCACATCTTCCAAAGAAAAAAAAAATGGTTTGCCAAGATGAGCAGTTCATCTCCCATCAACCAGTCATTGCACGAACACCACTCACGTGTGCAGAGAGCAAAAACAAGTTTTGGACATTGCTCAAACCTTACTCAAGCCCTCCAAACAGAACTCAAGTGCACCCAAATACATTAATTTAGGGATCATACTTAAGGTTTAATCCCTGATGTAGAAATGGGCCTTCTACCTGCTGAGGTTTAGTATTTAGGTGCTTTTGGGCTTTCCTTCTCAGTAGTGTTTTGTGGAGGCCCAGGCTGCACTTCAAGCTGAGGGGGAGAAGGCAGAGTGCTATAAGCAGTGTTTGGGAAACCTGGGCTCAGTTTCCTGCACAGCTTCAGGATAATATTCTGCCAAGACACATAGAAAGTAGGTTTGAACTAGCTGCCAATGAAACTTATGGCTGGTTTGTAATGATATGGTGCTGGCCAGTTCTCTAAGGATCTACCTGACTTCTTGCATGTCTGTGGCATCCATGCTGCAGTACTGTGCTACCATAAATAGTGTGTGAGCTTGCCGGTTTACAGCTCTCCTATCTCTCTACCATCACAAGTAAGATAAATGGCTACAACTGCGGAGTAGAGATTACTCCATCCTCCCTGGTATGTCTATATAGAACAATACAATTTAGTTAGTTTACACAGAGCTTCTGGAACTTATTCTGCCTCATTCAGATCAGCTTGTGTGTTTGTATGTATCTTGCCACGTAGACATTCCCTGTGTTCTGTTTTCCAATTGATACAAGGAATAACAGTACATTCTTATTTTCTAGAGGACTACAAACTGCAACACATAATGGCACCACAGTCTAGCATTAATAGGGTTACACAAGAAACAGAGAGATTTGCAGGTCAAGATCTCAACTGCATCTGCAGTTTTTGTCATTTGGATCTTCCATAATAATAATATGGATACAAGCTGCAACATCTGCATTTGCAACCAGTCTCGGCTTTCTCAATATTTTGCTTTGTCTGGAGCATGTGTTCAGTGCAGAATCAACCCTCTGAAAATACTGCAGAAAGATGTAACGTAGGGCAGAGCAAGGAATGGGATTAATTTTAGATAACTGTTATTTCAGTCCTCCCTCTGCATTTCTGCAGCTTATTTTATTTCCACTAGATACAGCTTTTTTCCCCCCACACATTCTGACTGTACAAATAAGAGCTACCTAATACCAAGAGAAATGCATTGCCAGGAAATCTACAGGTTCAAGACAGACCTGTTTCCAAGAGCAGAGGGGTTTATCCACAGTGTTTCAATAAATCTTAAGAACAGCCATCCCTGTAGTACTTTCAATTTCACCTGGAGTATTTCATTAAGACCAAAATCATGACATGAAACTTCCCAAAAATCAAACAACAGCGTTGAATTTTTGTCATAGGTTAGTTGCTGTTTGGCTAAAAATGACTAACCCATACTATGCAAATTATTCAGAAAACCAGAAAGCACTGCAAAAAATCTTAGAGGAAGCATACATGCTTCCAGATCGCAAAAACTTCTGTTTGGGGTGTACTGTTAGAAGAGGCTTACGTGCAGTTTTAATGGTATTGTTCAAAACCATCTATTCCTTTCTTTCTATCCAAAACCTCTAAGATCACAAATATAAAAATCTATGAATTAAACATTCAAAAATTCAAGAAAAAAAACATAGTAAAATATTAAAAACCTGCAGATATTGTGTTCTAAAATAATTAATTTGATAAAAGTAATACTCTTTCTAGTACATTTAATCCCTGAGGACTCAAACTATAATTTTTCCTCTATAGTCATATCAGCTAGATTTTAAGTGGGAATCAAGGTTCTGATGTAAACCAGTGAATGGCTGGATAACAGTGTGTAGTAAAGGATGTTGAATTAAACAAAGCCCTTTGCAAACTTCATGAATTTGAAGCAAACTGAAAGAAAGATACACAACATTCGTGTCTTCATATTTCTTCAGTATGCTAAAGCGATACACAAGGCATGGCATGCCTCACACATACATTCAGATGTGTTTGCAATAGTATCAGCACACAAGTATTTGCGCTGTGATAACACCTGGTCGAAGGAAAACTGCATCCCTTATGACAGTCCCATGCTGGATCACCGCCACTGCAATATCATCACAAGTCAGAATTGCAGTGTTTTTCCAGCCTAGTCTCACAATGCTTTTGCACTTCTGCAAATGCTCTTTAATACAGCCTTCTGCAATATAAGTCATTTTCTTCCTCAGGATTTTTTTCTGTCTGTGAGTATCTTACAACAGCAACTGGAAGGAGTATGTGGACCCTGAATGAAGTTACACCAGTCACGTTTAAGGTGAATGTAGTCAGATACTACAAGCAATGCTAAAAACCGTAACGCAGGGAGAGAGACCACATTCTTTGCTGCTTGATGGCAACCAGCTGGAAGCCTGTGACTCCCGCTGCCTAGAGAGGTGGGAAACCACCTCCCATTTGCCAAGCTGTTACCTTCCTTTCAGTCACGCCTCTCTTCAGCAGCAAGCTGAAAACATACTATACAAATCCTACATGTTGAGATCTTACATTTAAGTTCAACTTTCTATTTCTCCACTGTAGTTCCTGGTCGTAGTTTGCAGGCTGGTGTCACAGGACAGAGACGACCTGCTATAAAAGCGCGGGAAGAAACCTGAGCAGGAGCATGGGGGAAGACACCAAAGCAGGAAGGAGAAACTCCTGGGCTAGAAGGGCATAGCACCCTCCCTGCAGAAAGCAAAAGCACCTGAAAACAGGAGAGAGAGGAAGGCATTAGGGAAGGGAGAGCACACATGCAGAGACAGTGGCAGGGCTGCTCCTGCATGGGTTGCAGCAATCGGGGCAACGTGGTACTTGGGCTCTGCAGAGGAAATGCAAACTGGGTGGGCTGGAGGCACCCAGCAGCAAGAGCTGAGAGGAAGGAAAGGGAGGGAGCTGCCGCAATTTCTCCGGCCGGGAGTGGGGAGAAGGCAGGAAATGCAGCTGTGGTGCCAGCATTGCCCCAGTGCTCCTCCTGCTCGCCCAGGCGTGTGGCTGGCATGACCCAACACCAAGCACTAGCAAAGGGCTGCCGGCAATTACTAATTCCCCAAGCAAATGGCACTGTTTCCACAAAGCCTACTCAAAGGACCCAGCAAACAGCTCCCGCACAGGGAGCCACTATACAGAGAAATACTGAACAAGCAGCTGCCAAGGACTGGCCTCAGCTAGCATGGCTGTAGGTTGTTGAGGGCTCCCCCTCAACGAAAACAGTAATGAGAAGGGTTGGCCAAGTGTCCCCGTGTTTTACTGGGTATCTGAAACAACCCAAGCACAGCATGCTTTGCTTCTCTGTGTGTGTGGACATAGAAACCTGGGCCAGCCAGTTTCACGGTTTCTTTTATTGACTCAGAAGAAATGCAAAGTCCCTATCAAGGGCTTTTAATCACAAGCTTTCTCAGTCCACTTTCTGCTGCTATGTGAAGCTTGGTGAATATCTTTATTACTGTGTACTACAGAGGGATGAGCACATTGTTTGCACTCCATAAAATAATAAATGTGCTCAGCATGCTCATCAGCACTCCAGCCTGTCTTGGACAAGGGCTCCAAGCTCTGCGCCTCTCTATTTAAACCTGTAAAACCTATTTAATAAGTTTTAATGAAGCCCTTTAAAGCTATTTAAACCACCAGATTGTCACCCTTTGATGGTGATATATTTGTCTGTCCATGTGTAAGAAAAAAGGTAGGAGTTACTAAGGGTTATTTTATCGTATGAAAAACAAACCGCCACCCCCCCTTGTGTTAGTCATGCTAAATCAATTTGAAAATGTCTTTAATGGGTGCAGTTTTATATAGAAAGAGCTTTTTACATATTGTGCATTGCTGAGTAGAGCAAGAAAAAGAAAGAAAGGAGACCCCCTTCCCCTGCAACAGGAAAGAATAGAAGCGTTGGTGTAAGTCACCCCCACCCAGAAAGCAGAGAGAAAACTATGTCCTTCTCTGGGTAATGCATACAATGCTTTTTCCTTACCATGCTATTTTCAAGCCTATTTTTGTTTCCCAGGAAGGAGGGTGTTTGGGTAGGGCAGTTATGAAACAGCCAGAGGGGAAGCTGAGCCCAGGTCAATTGGTAGCTCTTCTTTGCAATGTGCTGCAGCAGTTAGTCAAATCATAGTTCTTCTGCTCTATGTTTGTGATCCAGATGCATCTCCAGCAACATGACTAATTGTATAATTCAGGAAAGGGTCACTGCAGTGTCTGCTATGATGCATTTATTTTTAGCACATCCCGGATCAACCTAGACACCCGTTTCAGCTGCACCCGCCCATGCCACTCTGTTCCTGACAAAGCTCTGAAAGCCTCTGGAGCATCAAAAACCTGCTCCCATCAGAAAACTTCTGTGGAAACACTGTAAATCGCTTCTATAATTAATGTAGTTCCATGCTCAATTAAGTCCCTTTTCATCTTTTCCACACTGCCTAGAACAAAGGTTAAATGGTACAGAATATCCCAAAGGGAAAGCCCAAAAAGGGCTTTGCAAGCCCTAAATGGAGTCCAGCCTCATTGGAGTTACATTATACGCAAGGATGAAGGATATACTTTGAAAATATCTTGTTTCTGTAACTGGCACGTATAGCTGATGAAGACCTCCTTGTCTGTGAATACCTTGCAAAGCTGATTGAATACCCATGTTACTTTGAATTTCTACCAATCTGATATAACTGTTAAACTCAGATGCAAAACTGAAATGCTTTTCTCACATGCTTTATATTTCAAAGTAGGAATTAAAAAACCAAACTTGTTACTAGGAGAGCATTTGAAGCAGAGGGTCAGCACTAAGGACCTATGCTATCAAAGAACAGTGGGAACTGCTGCGATAGCCATGCCAGCACCCACGCTGATAATCAGCTTCCTAGTGGAGCTGAAAGCAGACCATACTCAGGACGCTCAGGCTTGTCAAAACTCCAGGTCTCTCTCAGTGCACTGGGAAGTCATGGTGAGATGGGAGCTGATCATCTCATGTTGGTGAACAGCTATAGACATCACACATACTTTTATTGGCAGTTAGCATAATTTCATTTTCCATGACAACTACAACTATTGTGAATGAGTTATGCGAGTCCTACTCAAACCCTTCTGCTGCTTTTCTCCCTTAGCTATTTCTTCCCTAGATGACCAATCCTCATTTTCCAGTTTTTGCATCTGAAAACAGTATTTTCTGCCAGTTCTTGGAGATGCAAGGTGAACGCAATTAGGGAGGAAGCAGACAGTGCATTACAAGAAAGTGTCACTAAGCCGTTATGATGAATTGTGCACTAGGGCACCTAAATTCAATGGCATTGAGACGCAGTAGCCACACGATGCCATTAGCACAGGGAATGGCTTGCAAAGGGAAGTAATGGATTCCTCTGAAGCCATTTGAACTAGACAGGGTAAGATGTGCAGAGAACCAAAAAAACAGTCCTGCACCAGGAGATTTTTTGCCTCTAAGACTTGTGCTGTGTCCTTTGCTTGCTGTTACTGGCACATCTTGGGGGCTGGGTTATTTGGCATTGATCTTGATCTCACTGAACTCAGAAGTTCTGCCTCTTGTTACACGTTGGAAAATACTCTAGCAAGTTGTTGCAAGTGAAGCCCAACATTTTGGTAAATACATTTGCTGCCTTCTGAACCACAGCAAATATATTAATACACTACTCTTATAAGAAAAAACCTTCCTAAAGAAAACCTAAAGTTGCAGTACTGTAATAACCTTTCTGGGCAGCCAGCTTTTGGTGCTGGCTATAATTTCCAAGATCTGTGATCTACAGAAAAGCAGAGTTAAATTCCATAGGATGTCCAGAAAGCTCCATAATTCAAAGAACTCAGTAGTTTTCAGAAGGAGATTTTAACAGTCCTGTGCAGAAATGAGCAACTAAAATTGAATTGCATGCTGGCCCCAATCATTTCTTTTGACTTGCCACAGACTTCGGCCTTTATGACCATCTGTAGGACTCAAGGGGAAACGAGGTTTGGACAACTTGGCAGGAGTTTCAGAGAGTCTGTAATTCCTGGGGGAGAAAAAAAAAAAGTCCAAATTTTGGATTTTGGGGACTTTGAATGGCAGTAGAAGCATTAGCCATGTATCATGTCCAAAGCTGCCCCTCTCTACGGGACATGACATGGGGAATTTGGGGGTGAAAACATTTGAATTTCTCATTTCTTGCCAGAGCAATCCTCAACTTTCTTGCCATTTCACCTACCAATGTTTGGTGATATTTTTGCTTCCACAGCCTTTGAATGAGTTCGCAAACACTGATATTTACATCATCTATATTGCTGTGATATATAACTCATGCTGAGATGAGGAGGGGTAATTCATCTGTCAAAGAAAGATGATTTCAGACTGTCCTCACACTGGGATAGATAGCGCCACACACATTAACATTTTGAAGGTTATCAACACTGTATTTCAAGTAAAAGCCTAGACTTAATGTTGAGCATGCAAAGAAGCGGGAAAACTAGTAAAAAATGAAGGAATATATGGGGCTCTCATCACTTCAAATAATTATCATGCAATGAAAACACACCTCAAGAAATAAGCAATGTATTTTACAGAAGAAAATAATGTGAATCCTTGGCCAGAAAGGCAAGTAAATCTCCTGGCACTGTTTTCCTCAGACTAACTAAAATCCAAAACTTTTGCCATTGTGATCAGTTGTTGCCTCAAGAGCTAAACCTGCCAAGCCCAAATATGATATTAATCTCTTGCTAAAGGTTATGAAACAAGAAATCTGCAGGAAGCATAAACATCTTATTAATATAATCAGGGATTTAATTGATTTAACCCTAAAGTTTTGATTATACTGACACTCCTCAAACGAAGTACCACACTGAGAAATCATGACATTAAGGCAAACTGAATGTGCTTTATAAAATGATCATATATCTTGTAGAAATCTGCAGACAGCAAGGCTGGTGTAGTGCTCCTATCCTGGCAAAAAGCGTAATTTCATCAGAGTGATAAGCCAAGGCAGAAAGGTTACAGCAGATAAATATGATGCAAAACTATGTGCCACTTGCTTCGTGGTTTCAGCAACCTGAGCTGAGTTGCTATCTACAGCATGTAGCTAACACCCAGGAGCATATTAGTGCCACTGGAAAAAATAAGAGATTAAAAATTGTTGTAAAAATACTCTATTGATAAATAGGCTAGTATTTTGACCTGTACCAAAGTCAAGCAAGCACCCACTTTCCACATGAAAGCAGTCAGAAAATCCTTGCCCTGTTACTAGTTTGAAACATAACCTTTGGAGCATTAGCTAGTTAGTCTGGCCTGAAAGGGGCCGTTGTATAGCCTTGCTGTGAAGAAAAAAAAAATATTTTGAATTAATTTGGACCCCTCCAGACCAGCCTCTAGTACGTGTGTGGGTGGCATCACAGGGCTTCCTACCCCCTTTCTACCTCTTCTGGACAGGGACAATACTCCAGCAGATCACACCTGCTGAATTTTATTCCCTTAGAGCCGTTGTATACCAGCAAGTGATCATCAGAATACAGCTTTCTCACACGGGGAGGTAGGTTCAGAAAGCACGGCATAGAGATAGCATCATATTAAATTGTGTCAGACCACTTTTCCTATTGCAGGTAGGTCTGGCTGATACAGTGTGCCACTGTTAGGGCATCCAAGGATCCACTTTCACAAGATGAATGCCAAGGTATCACTACCCGATAGCTCAGGTGTTGGGACAATAATGGTGGCTTGCATAGCAGGACATGGTGCTACTCAGGGTTTCGACTCTTCTGTTTAAATCTGGGACACCTATTTTTAGAGTGCTAGCTGAAACCAAAAGTAAATGTTTGTCTTCTAGGGGAGCCAGGTCTTTAATTCTTGACTTGTATTTGGAAATAACAGCTGCTACACACACAAATACAACATTGTCTCTCTGTTTACAGAATTGCAAAATAAAGTCATTAAAGGGCCTTCCTTGAGTTGTCTCAGCAAAGAACACAAACAAACAACCCCCCACTCCCCCTTCATGAGGAACACAAGCAATAAGGATGTCTTTCCCATGTGATTTTACTGTGGGGCCTTACTCATCTTTAGACTGTGAAGTTAGCCTGGCTACCAAATGGTACCAGTTAAAAATACTCCCTTCCCTAGGTTAAGAATTTCTTAAAGATTATTTTTAATTTGTATTTTTGCAGGTTTTTCACACAGGACTCAGATGTATAAACAACTGGAGACCAAATTCCAGGTCTTTTCTATTTAGAAAAATCCCGCAAAACCAAACCAAAGCATAAGCCTCAGCAGATCTTTTTCTGATTTATAAAGGCATAAAGATAAGGTTCTAATCCAGATAAAAGACACAGCTAAATAAAAGAGAAAACATTCTGCTAAATTTTCAGAAGAGACAACCATTTGTTGGGCATGTTATATGGCATTATGTATTCTCAGGTTTGGAGCCGAATGCTGCAGGCAACTTGCCCTTCCAACTCAGTTTCTATTTATTTTGGCTGCAAATCATACTCTCCTTATCAAGCAGGTATCAAGCCATCTGCTTCTATCCTCAGTAAATGCAGTGAACTTGCATTCCAGTTTGGGGCTAGAACAAGCAGTTTTCTTCTGCCCAGTAATAAATACACCTTAAAAATCCATTAGGCCAAACTGGCCCAATATGAGAAAGCTGTTTCATAATGAATGAAAGGAATGTGGCAGCAGGGGAAAAAAAAAAAATAGTACAGGAACAAAAACTCAAATAAAGGCTATGGTAAGCTCTAGCACTACAATTTGATTTTGAGAAAGCTGGGAATGGTGGAAACACCTGAAACACTTTCCACAACAGGCAAACTCTCAAGACATTCAAAGTTTGGGTTCAAGCAAGCTAAAGGTGCGAAAAAGTAGCTGGTTATCTAAAGCCTATTCATATTTCTCAAATTTTCAGAGACAAAACAATGCTCCAGCTGTGACAGCCTGTGCCTTGCTGGTCTCTCCCAGAGCACAGCCATGAAAAATAACCTAGAATGAGGGGAAAGCATGCTCAAAAGCTTCAACTGCTCAAAACGGTTTAGTTAGTATTTCATTTTAAGAGTGAATTTTTGTAAAAGACTTGAAGGCTTGTGAGCTGAGAGCACAGAAGATGGAAAAGGAAAAGGCTATCCATCTCCCCTAGTTAACATTGACAACACCAGAGTTCAGGCAGCTGCAAATATATGTAATCACTACAGGAGCCCTGTTTTAGTGGAACTTTTCTCAAGCTACCCGCCTGGGAGTCATGATTATTCTGCTGTGTTGTAGGGTTGGGATGATGTCCTAGACTCCACAGCATCGCCTTATCAGGGAAGGGGGTTGGGAAGCACGTAACTTAGGGCTGATCCACAGTGTAATGGAACAGCTACAAATTGCTTCGATTGCCTTTGGACCAGGCCCTCAATGCCAAGATTTGCTCCTACCTTTCCAAAATGAAAAGCACCCTTGTTTTTTTGTAGTGCCATCAATTGTGACAAGAACACTCTTGGAGAAAGGTACTGCTAGTTGTCAACAGGGGTCACTAATCAGATGTTAATAAACCCACCCATTGTATGTCCACAACACGAGGCAGTATGTTCCAGCTCCTACATTTGAGTGCATAACCTGAACGCACTCAGACTGATGCTAAGAGGAGCACAACCCCACTCTTTTCTGCTGTAATTTCTGCAAGAAAGAAACCTGGGTGTCTGAATGAGAAGGAAGCTGTGGTGTGCTACAAGGACTTTGTGGAGGACATCTGCTATGCCATATAGCCATAGCCATGCTGTATTGTAATATAGCCAAGGCACAGGAAGATGTAACCTCTAAGTACTTACATTATAAGCACATGCCACTTCCTCTCCCCTCATATTTTAGGACAACAAACTTCACCTTTACACATTTTAAAAGTCATTACATCTTAATGCAGACTCAAGAGCATTTATATTTGATTACTGTCCTTTGGCAATACATTTTTTGACCCATTCCAGTGCTGTCTGTTGTTTAAAGCTGGAAATACTGTGAACCAACCCAGAAAATATTTCTATTTGAGATACATTTTGGAGCAGTTAAGAATAAAGGGCAATATGCCAGGAGGACTGAACACCCTGAGATAAGCACGAAGGAACTCCTGCTTTCAGCATGTCATTTAGCTCTCAAAGGGTTGTGAAAAGCCTTGAGAGGAGGGACAAGTTGTCAGGAGGCTATTGGCCTCCACATCTGTACATAACTGAGCCTGCATTAATTTACTGACACAGGGTAGATCCCACCAAAAAATTAGGGACTTCTGAGGATGCAAGATCCCAAGATTAATTAGAAAATTACCAAGAAAGCACTGCCAGCATGCAGGCTGAAGACAAGGCATGAAATTTGGGAGCCCCACAGGAGACTTGGTAAGTTGTTTACTAACAACAGTGGAAACGTCCTTGTCCACTTCTGCATGATTTCCAAAAGATACAAAGGCAAGCAGCTTGTGTGTATTATGTGAAGAGGCTGCAAGCCCACGCATTACTTGTCTTGGTAAGCTTTGAAGACAAACTACCCCAAAACCTTGGGGAGGGAGTATTAAAACACCAGGGTGTGATTTGACTTTCTCTAAATTTTACTGAGCGTAATTTTAAAATACTAAAAGAGTTTCCAAGCAACTGAAGAAATGTCTTACTGCTGTCTCCAATGCTCAGAAAAGGAAGACTGAGCATGAGGGAGACTGGTGTCAGCTTCCTTACCATCCATTCCTCTCTCCAGATTATAAGATCCTGCTGTTACAGCCCAGAGGTCCAGGTTTACTGATCATAAATAGTGGAAATCCAAAGAGTCTGATCCACCCTCATATAACGGACAATAAAACTGCTTCTGTCCTAACAGGTGATGCCTGGGGTAGCCTGAAGGAAGCTTGACCAGATTATGTTCTTTTACTTTCACAAGGTAGATAGAGATATACTCCAGATATCCCCACACATATTCTTCATTTTCTAATGTGAGTTTACCAACAGAATTTCACTACCACGTGTACCCTGCATTTTTAAAAAAATATTTTTAAAAATAAATATTTAAAATTTTAAAAAATATTTTAAAAAAGCATTTTTTAAAAAATACTTTTACAGAACCAAAATTGTTCAGACAAAATGTATCCTATATGAAATTTGCTTATTCACTGTCATCAGTTCTGCCCTGTTCATATCATGCAGAGGAGGAAAAACCCTTTTTAAAGAAAGGATTGTATAAAATTGACAGAATTCCTCCCACCTTTGCATGTTGCTTTCTGATAGGCTTTATGGACTGTTGTGTTAAATATGCTCCTTTTGATCCAACTCCACATTGCTTTTCAGAAGTTGTGAAATTAAAGGTTTAACAATGACAGGAAAGCTATTTTTACTAGGAGTAGCAGACAGACAATAAATAGTACCTCAAAACTGACTTTTGGGGCTTGTACTTACTTAACAGTTTTAAAAGCAGTTCTTTCTCTGGCACAATCTTATTTTTAATCTCCTTTATTGATTTTTTTTTTTCTAACATCAGTGAGCCCAAGCAATAGCATAAGCAACACCACAAAAGACATTTCCAGATTTTAACACATAATCTGAGCAAACGTTTATTAACATTTTTTAGAGCAGTTAATGTAGTATTATAAAATTCTGATTCATAAAATCCCTTACAGGCAATTTATAGGCATTTGTCTGGAAGCTTTGGTTATGAGTATTCACACCAGGGGGCCAGCAAATAAAAGTACAGATAAAAAGCAGTTTTGACTTCAAATGTATCTTTTGACAAAGGTGATGATACTCTGGCCCTTGTTACAGTTTCTCTCACCCTTTCAGGTTTTACTAGTTAATTCCACTGTAAAAGCATGATCTTTCAAGCCAAAGAATAATGAAAACAGCAGTTCAGTGACCATATGAACACAAAGTATGTGTATGAACAAAAGTTTGATTAAATCTGTGCATTTGAGAATCACTTTTAAAAGATACTGTGTTCAGTAATTAATGTCACCCCTAGGCTTGCATCCCTCATTATTTGACGCTCAATAAATGCTGTAAGCCCCTATATCTTTGGGGGCAAAACTAAGATAATTTCTGAGAGATACCCTTGACCAAACATTGCTGGCATGGTTCCAGGGAAATCCATCAGGATAGATTTGATTTACAATAGCAGTATTTACAAAATCTGACAGACATTTCAATTTCCCCCTTAAAGCCATCTCTACAAAAGAAGCTTTATTTCAAAGAAGAAAAACAGAACAGAAAACCTTTGTAAATATACCTCTGCTTTTAAATCCCCTCAGATTGAGGAGCTGCATGACACCTAGAAAGAGAGCTGTCACAAAAATACAACGGCAGGAAAGTTTTTCACAAAATGCACATAACTCAACTACCAGTTAGTACCACCTTCTCCTCCAACACACAGTCTCTCAATCACTGCACTAAGAAGAAGAAGAAAAAAAAGCATCCAGCTACTGACAGCTAAGCTTTTGCTCACAAAACACCCCACAAATGTGACAAGTCTATCCAAAAAAGCTAAAGAACTTACTTCCCACAGTGCAAACACAGAGTACAGCTAGGAAAAAGAAGGCAATCCCCAGGAGCTTCATGCTTGGTGGTGGTGGTGCTGTCGGCTCTCCCTTGCACAGCTGGGCAGGGAGTGCTCTCTCACTCTGAGGCAGGCCTTAATTACTCCATGGAAAAAGGTGTGTAGAGACTGTGCCTAGTCACTGCCCATTCCTGCTTATTTTGGGGACTTTGATAAAGAACAGGAGGAAACACAACATACTCCCTCTGGGAGTTCAGTGCGGAGGAGATTTATTGTTTCAGTCCTTACAGGAACTCCTTTTCTTTGGCAGTGAACCGTGTTTTTGTTAATACATTATTTTGTTCTTCTTCGGCCACGAGGTCAGGAAGGTTTTTGAACAGAGGCAAGTCATTCTTTAGAATATGCTGTACATCACCAACTTCCATACTGTAGCCGGGGATACTTTTAAAGAGAACATTTATGAGCAGCACAAGAGCCCAGGTAGTAGAGAATAATGCAGCCAGGAACAGAGGAGCAAAACAAGCAACAGGAGCCCTCATCTGGCTCTTCTTCGTGTTGTGTAAAGTGGCTTTGGTGAAAATCACAGCTGCTTCATGTTAAAAGCAGCAAGAGGACCTCCCTGAGAGAGCTGCCATCCTGCGACCGAGAGGATGCGAGAGGCCACCAGCACAGGGCGAGGAAATGACTCCAGCAAGGTGCCCCAGCAGGGAGAGGCTCTGGGCTTTGCAGACTTATGGCTGGGGGGGGGGGGGGGGGGGGGTGTTTT
>VZTL01010108.1:38237-59913 GCA_013400535.1 Scopus umbretta
TGAGCCACCAGTTTCTCCAGGAGAATGCTGTGGGAGGCAGTGTCAAAGGCCTTACTAAAGTCCAAGTAGATAACACCCACAGCCTTTCCCTCGTCCACTAGGCGGGTCACCTTGTCATAGAAGGAGATCAGGTTGGTCAAGCAGGAAATGAAACAGCACTCCAAACTGTCCTGGAAAGGCCCAGCAATAAGCTGATTTCTCCAACTGTACCCCAATGCCTGCTTAAAAAATAATCAGGCGAGGTTATGCTCACAACATATGTCATGACCATGGAACACACCAGGATCCTCATGTCCCAGCTGAAGGGTTGCCTGATAGTCCAGCTGTGTGCCTGGAATGGAACTGTGTTTTAACCTGTGTCTTTGCAAGCCCTTATTTATGGGGTAATTTTAATAAACAAGATCAAGAACCGTTCAAGGTGGCTGGAATAACTTTTTCAAGCTTCTTGAGCACTAAGCTTGAACTACTAATGTGTTTTTATTACTGGTCAGAGTAATATCAATAATTAGATGTATCACTGCAGTCAGCCATAGAAAAATTATAGAAATGGTGACCTTCTTTAAAATTTCTTTCTGAAGCAACTGACATTGGGGAAGGGCTCCCACTGGACTGGGAATTATAAGTGGGCTTTGGTTTAGATTATGGTCTCTCTATACAGCAATTCCTTGACCTGCCAGTGTGGAAAACCAATTGACTTGGGAAGGAACAGGGATAAATCCCTGCTGAAAATACCACCCTTAGGCTTCTTTTTATCTTCAAACAACCCATGTAAGCTCAGTGAGACTATTTCAAAAGAAAGTTTTAACATATAAATAGTAAAAGCAGCTCCAGTTTCACTGAACTGCTTTTTCAACTCGTTCCTATTATATCTTGGCTCCTCTCTTACAGTGTTTTTTACAGAAAACAAACAGGCTAAACATTATTTCTGTGTTATAGAATGAGTGGCATAATTCCTCACTCTCTAAAGTCAATTGGAGTTTTCTCAATAATGTGGAAAGGGGCAAAACCTGGCCTCTAATGGCTGTAACACTTGCCCTGTTAAGAGCCATGGCAAAACAGCTACTGAGTTTAATGGAAACTAGAGCTGCCCTTAGGTTCCTGCATCCTTTATTTGCATTACAAGAATGATCCAACTGCCCTGTTATATTTCCCCTCTCTTGAACAGGATCCTGTCACCCATTCTTGTCCAGAATTTTCTCTGTATCCAAAGTTCCATATATTCAATTTCAGAGTCTTATCACCCAGTTTGCAGTGGCATAATGCCACCCTATCTAGTAAAAGAACATGGCTCAACTCTTAGCAAAATCAGTAAAACTATTTCCATTGAGATCCCAGCAATGTGAACCAGACACAGATCCATAATTGTGAGCTTTCCTCCATGGCTCCTCTGCTCTTTAGCCTTGAATTCCAGCAGCCTCGTAGGAATTCTTTTATTTATTCTGCTTTTTCTTCCAAAGCTTTGAAAACAAAACTGATGACATGATTTTTCTCTCTGCAGCTCTTCAAGGTTCTTTAGACAGAGAAACCAAATGGTGAACAAAAAAACCCCAAAAACACTTAGCATAATGTTCTGTAAACAGAGGTCTCAGGAGTGATGTGAATAAGATAGGAACTGCTAAGCCAGGATAGGTAAGTGGTGCCTCTGGTCCTCTGTAATTCTGTGGATTACAGATCACCTTAATTGTCAAACATTATTCCCACATATTTTCCTCCAAATCACTAGCTGAGATACTGGAATTAGCTATGCACAAGACTTTTTTTTTTTTTTAATGACTGTGAAAGTGAAGGGTAGCTATAGCCCTGGCCTGAACAGGAGGCCAGGACACAAGGAAGAATCATATAGCCATGGGTTCTACACAACTGTCACAGGACATTGGAGGCACTGTTAAGATTCACAACTGACTTGTTCTCCATCATAGGTCCAACAGCACCAGAGCTGTTGAAGGGGACATACAGACCTGACTGTACTCTGCAACTGTGTATGTCTCTGTATTTTGCAGCTCCTTGCTCTTGGGAAGGAATGCCTTGCTCTATTCTTATTTCAGACTGACACAACTTGAGTTAAATTACTTAGTAAAATTTCTGTCTGCTCCAATTCTATCACATAGGTATTTTGTAGAGAGGAAGAAATGGGTTACTTGTTCTTCTAAACAGAGTGAGGAGCTCCTCACTTACTTAAGTTGGCTGGTTGATATCAGCGTCCCAAAAACTTGTTCAAGGTACCAGTAGCAACACTGTCTACCGCTACAGGTGAAAGGCCTGAGTCACACTTAAGTTTTCACTCATTTCCAAATCCCACTGACTTCCCTCACTGCACGTGGCTCAGGATGTGATATCACATATATAGGGGATGTGCATCATTATTGTGTTAATGTGTATTTTAATATCTTTTTAAGTAAACTGATATTTCAGTACAACATACAGTCATTTTCAGTTTCAAAGGCAATTTTTTAGGTAAAGTGGTGGTTAAGCTCATTCTTTCCTTTTTCTTTTCTTGTTGCAACTCTTCCATTTTGAAATCAGAGATTCCAAGCTTTGTCCTGAAGGAATTTTCCTAGCGGAATTGTGTCCCAAATACTAACAGTATTAGTATTGCCCAAGCTGGGTAATTGGCAATCCTGAAAGAACTGATAGGATCTGTTGCCTATGTATTACTAGCTCAGGGCTACATAATGGCCAGCACTAATTGATTTTCTTTCTTTCCAGTCAGACAAGTATAAATCATAGTTAATAATTCTCTCAAGTGATTTCTAAGATAGTAAGTGTCTATAGTAAGCACACTGCCACCACGAGTAATACCTTTGATATACTTTCTTCCTAGGACAGACAGAAAAACATAATTCTTCGTCCTGCCATTAAGCACAGGTTGGAGATTTAAACATGTTAAGCCAAAGCTCAGACTACAGTGGTACCTGATGTATAGTAGAAGGGACCGCATATACACGAGTTCCGTTAAAAAAACCCAGGTACTATTAAAATGTAATGATCAAAATGCAGCCTCCCCAGCTCCCACTGCACTCAGCTACACTTAACAAGTCATACAACAAAATAATAGCTACCCTAGCAAAGCTCTGTATAGAAAGTGCGGCATAACTGAGTTGTGGAGTTCCAGGACTTTTAAAGCTGGTTAATTGGACCTTTATAATGTATTAAATGTCTATTAAAATGCAGGCTGTAATAGCCCCTGAAGGAGATGGGCTTTCATATCTTTATGTATTTATGTGTATATCTGTATTAAATATATAATAGAAACATTGCCCTATAAACTTATTAAATAAGCATAGAATGAAAAACACTTTTCACAGAAACATAAATGAGGACGTGAAAGCAAAAGCAACACAGGTGAGCGCAAGATGTAAATATACAGCAGATTATTTTGCACAAAGACTTTAAAAAATAAAAGGTCAAAGCTTTTTGTTTAAAGAACATTCTGCAACATCCCCAAGTAGGATATAAACAACATAGCAGCCACAATGAAACACTCTTATCTCCTCAAATAAACAAATGATGTTAGTTAACAATTGTTAAGAGACCGATAGAAACTGAAATAATGTCCCAGATCTTTTGACTGGTTGAGCTGTGCTGGGTGCGTATCACGGTAGGGAAAGCAAGCAAATCTGGCACTAACCCAGCTTCCTTCTCTCAGAGCTGGCTGGTAGTAGCTGGAGTGATTCTGACATTACTCTGCACCATGCCAAATGCCTGCTGCCCTCCCAGGCCAGAATGGCAGTGAGAAACCATCTGGATATAGGAACAGCCTATTTCTCTTCACCAGATGCTAACATAGGACTCCTTGGCTGTTACAGCCAGGATCAGGTCCCTTTGTACCAATGAACCGAATGCACCCCACAGCATCCACATGGGCGTAGTCACCACTCCGCGTATAATCAGTATGTTTCTCTATGCTAACTTCCTTCTGTATTTAAATGGAAGTGTTTACGGCAGTTGAGGCAGGTGGACCAAAGCCTGAATAAATCTAGAACACATAGTCTCAGATTAGACATATGTCCAGCAAAACTGCTATCTGTATAACTACAGAGGCGTATTACCTTTCACAACCTTTTCCTTTTTTTCTTTCTCATTCTTTACTCAGGCAAAGTTAGTGGGAGTTTCTCCCTGGGTCAAGAACTGAGCTGAGTGCAAAGTAAGTTAAACATTTCTTTGTTTCAGGTAGTGTTCATTTTAAGATATGTTATATCAAATGTATATTCATTTTATATTAATAGTGTCCTACACTGCACACACATACACATAAATAAGTATGTAAAAATTGCAAGCCATTTCATCACAGTTCATAGGGAGGAAAGCCAGGAAGACGGCCATTACTACTGCGTAAACCAACATGCAGGCTGCAGCATCAGTCCCTGCTTCCGTGAAATCAGCGCCTTTCATAAAAATTCAGATGACTTATCACAAAAAATAAGAAAGTGGGGATTTTCAGGTGGTCAGCCCTGGCCTGCATGGAATTGGGGGAACCAGAGTTAGGATAATTGTCTCATTCTGGTCAACCACCCCAAGGTGGTTGCTAAATTGCATCACACTTCCAACTGAAGAATGAAGTCTCTGGAAGGGGCTCCTACTGCAGAGGGGTAGATTCTCTGCCCATTGATTTCATGAGGAGCCTGATCAGGCCCAAAGTCAAATGAGGAGAAAAGTGGTCTTGTGTACTTTTGAAACTCCCTTTTGCTTTCGGATATCAGGGTACAGACGTTCAGATGGGTGAATAGGTGGACCATAAACAATGATCTCTGCTTCCATATTTACTTAGGAATGCTATACTTGGCAGCACATGTTTCCAGTAGCGGAAAGCTCACTTCCCGATGTCAATATAATATTTGGCAGTTAACACATACTTCCTGAAGAAAAACCATGGCCCAGTTTGAACAGAGTGTGCAAGGGTCTACAATGTTCAGATACACTGGCTAAGCTCTTATTTTTTGACAAATCTTACACCAATATGTGCAATATAAAAGAGAGAAGGCTTAGGCACACAACCCAAGCAGATTGCAGGCTGTTGTTCTGAAAACACCGACAGCAACTATCGGAATATTTTCTTTGCATACAAATGAATTGCATAATCCCTGAATGAAGACAGGCTTTTGGCTATTTTGCGAAATAAATATTTTCCTTGTATAACATTGCCCAGTGGATTAAAAAACAAATGAAGTACAAGCCTGTGCCTACATTATCTAAAGCTCCAGGATCCCAGGAACCACTGTCTTGTACAGCATCACATGTGAACAGCATCATTAAGAAATGTCAAGGACATATTTTACTCTACTCCCTTCATATACATAAGAGAAGAAGGATTTTAGTCACAAAAACATCTCCTTATTATACCTCAAAAGTATGCAGTTTCCTTGGGAAAAATAATGAATTCTAATTTGTTTTTGACGGAAGTAATCTTTTTTCTTGGCAGATCTGATAAAAACAACAGCCCATGATTATCTAATCTGAAGGTCATGTCACACTCAAATAACTAACCTATCTGCACCGTGGATGGAAATTCTGCTTTCACCACCCATCATGACAACTGTCGGCAAAATAAAAGCAATGCCGCTGCCTGCCTTCCTGGTACATCCCAAATTGTCTGGATGGTAAAAATAATTCCTAAGAACAAACAAAAAAAAATCTGTAATATGTGGATATGCCAGTCAACTTTCAGATGGGAGAGAAACAGAGGTCAAGAGGAAAAGGAGCTCCAGTAATAACCAAATCTTTGCAACTGCAGAAATTTAGTTATATTTTAGGAAAGCAAGGGTGGAGGGTGGTATAGCTCTGAGCAGCCGACACACCACTCTGTGAGCAGATGCGTTAGTGAAGCCTGGTCTTCCAAGGGTTTGTGTCGCTCCCCTCTCTCCCCTTCCACCTCCCACGCTCTTCCCCTACCCTTGCAACGCTTTTGTTTCCCCTACCCTGATCCTTCCCCCACATGCTCCCACCAGGCCTGACCCCTCTTACCAGCATTACCTCCTGCCTGGGCACCTCTCCTCGGCCCGGCTCCAAAACACTCGCGCTGGCCAGGCACCAGAGAAGGCAAAGTGTGGGGTCGGCAGTGACGCTTTCCCCCAGAAGGGACACAACTCAGAGGGTCTCCATCCTCTCTCCATCTGCCAGTTTTCATGTAATTCTTCAGGACTTTGGCCCTTTGATGCCTTCACCCTTCCTGCTGAGTGTGGGTGAAGTTACTCCATGAACCCAGGAGCTGCTGGGGGGAAAAAAGACACGCGTGAGGCTTGCTCTCCTGAGGAGCATTAAAGGTTATGTGCCCCTGACTGGAAACAGCGCCCAGGTTTTGCCGACAGGCCCCGCTGGGGGCTCTCCCTGAGCCAGCAGTCACCTGCCTCCGGCACCATTGCCTTCGGGCCCTCCTTGCAAAACAAAACCATGAAGTAACTATTACTGAATACGTCTCTTGTTAATAAATACCAGTGATGTCGAAGCATACCTTAACAGCGGTGGAAGCTGTGAACAACCAGGCGTGCCCAGGCCTCGTGGGCCCATGTTGCCCGGGGCCAGGCCTGGCTGAGGCCTGCTCCTCCCAGCCCTGCGCCACCGGGGAAGGGAACAGGAGGAAAGATTGGGGTGCTTGCCACCTCAGGGGATAAAATACAGTGACTATCAAATCGTAGGGTGTTGCTTCTCAGGGAAAAAAAAACAAAAAACAAAAAAACAAAAAACAAAAACCAGTTGGTTCCTCACAGTGAAAAGTGCTGCCAGAGGGAAGATCCCTGCTACTTCCCCGGCCCACAGCAGATGGCACCAACATTTAGTTAAGATTACAGCCATGCTTTTTCTGCTTGCAGCAGGCAGGAGAAACTGGCTCCTAAACTGAATGGTGAGGCCTTTTTGCTGAAGTGAATGTATCATAAAAAATAAAAAGTACATTCCTCATCAATACTTGGAAAAAACCCTCTGGTTTTTATGCTCCATGCTCGCTTCTCCCTTGCAATGTGCACAGAGTCAAAAGCAGCAGGTAGCTGTGGCTACCAGACTCTGATTTTAGGCTTTGTTTTCTCTTAATCTATTGCTTAGATTGATTAGCTCCCTCTTGCGTAACAAGTGGCCCCTATGTTATTAATTTGCTGCAAAAGGAAGGGGAAGACTTGATTCACTCAAATCTTTTCAGAGCAAACCCAAGCAGTTTAATTGTTAATTAAATCACCTGAACTAATTACATTATTTGGAAAAATTACAGAAATCAAAAGGAATTGAGAAAGAGAAAACTTCTCCCTTTCTGTTGCTTGACTGAAGTGCACACCTGAAATCATAGATGTGTCTTCCTCCTTTGAGCTTTTGGTGGTTTAAACACAGTATTTCCCCACATCTTTTTCCTTTGCACTTGCAAACCTGGCAAGGAAATGGCAAACGAGAAAGAAAAACTTGTCGATGTTAATGTTTATGTAAACAGCAAGTGTCTGCCACACAGCTGCAGCAACACAGTTTCCGTGCAAGGGTTCGGTAAGTGCTATGTCCAGCACTGGAGTTGGAAGTGTGCTAGAAAGCCAGTTTTCTTTGTATTACAGCAAAGACTATGTGGGAAGAAAAGAGAGGAACAAAGGTAGAAAATTAATTTTAAAAAATTACTTGATCCTCCCTTAGGTCCTTCTTCCAGGCTGCTCCTGGAGCTGAGGAACCTGAACCGGCGCCCCTGAGCAGGGACCTGGGGAGGGAAGGAGAGGAGATGCTTCCCCCTCAGTGACGACCCAGGTGTCTTCATCTCAGCTGAAAGTTGCTGGTGTTCCCTAGACCACTTTGTTGATCAAACCTTGTATGCTTGGTATCAAAGAGCAGGGGTTTACATTTAAGTGGTATCTTTAAACAAAAAGGGATCTACAGGTCTTTACAGTCTTTGTATCTAAATTACATCACCTCCTGCTGAAATTCAAACAGATACATTTGATATGCAAAATAGCTGTAGTCTAATTAAAAGCACTGCAGCTAGATTGCCCTGCATGCCACACTTGTATCCAAAGATTATTTTAATCTGTATATTTTTATGAGTTAAACAGTGGTTGTATAGGAGGATAACCACATCATCAGCACACAAACGCAGGGGAGAAAGAAAGATCATGATCTACTAAAAATAGAGAGAAATACAGTTCAATAATAATAATAATAAATATTACAATCTTTATGAGTTTGTAATTAATTGTAATGCCCCTTTTGGATTGAAACCACAACAGTGCTATCACAGTCAAGACACTCTGCTAAGGAAGACTGCGTTTTTTTGTCTTTTCTGGAAGGAGTGAGAGGTGGTTTTGCACAGAACCAGTCAGAACAGGAACAACTGCCAAAGGTTTACCGTAGTCAGTGTATAAATTTCTCTATTGCTTATGATAACAGATTGCCAGGTATAAGATAGCATGCAAATGGAGAGGACCAAGGAAGTGATTTAAATATAGCATTTCAGAACAAAATATTGTCAGAAATATTTTTGTTTCTAGGAAAGGTGGAAAAAAACCCTGAAAACACCAAGGCAACTGGTGCAGAACTAATAAAGTGTTTCTAGTCCTACTCATATGTCACATTTGTAACAAGTTAAGTGGTACTTTCCAAGGACTTATCTACAGCTAAAGACATACCTCTTGTAGAAGAAGAAATGTATAGCTCAGTAATAGCTTTGGTCTCCCTTAAAGATTTGCTTGCAAAGGCAAAGTCATGGGCATTAATGCCTGAATTCATGGGTGTATTTTTTTTTTATTAGTGTATTACATATATTAGGTTTGTTAGTACATGACTGAAAGAGGAAAAATCTATTGGCAGCTTGATTGCTTTGATGAAGAGCAAGTGAAATCACATTTAGAATGCTGGAAGTGTTTGAAGTGCAATGCAACAGAAGTACAATCACTTGCAGCTGAATATGCTAATGCTGAGTTTAGTAACCACCAGTATGTCTCCAAATGAATGATAAAAAAGAATGAATATTTGCCCCTAGCTAATTCTCTGCTCATACCCATTGATATGTTGAGTTGGTCACAGATAAGTCATCTTTTGATCATGGAAGTATTTAAAAAAATCTTTTGAATATTTTTCCTTACTTCTTAAATAAATTTTGGAACTACATTGGACATCCATTCCATCTCCTTGGAATACATGTTTCTACAACCTGGTTAACTTTGCATCCTTGTCTTGGAAGATCTTCATTACGGTCCTGCTATTAGAAATTTCTATTTTACATTAAATAAAATTTGTACAATTGCAGGTTTTAAGTAATTCAGAATGTATAAGAGAGAACAATAAAGAAACTTTTTAGTGACTGAACTGAACTTTCAAAATGTGCTTTAAGAATTTTATAGTGTGGCTTTGAAAAACAGAACAGGCTGGTTTCATACATGCTGAAGTTCATGCTAATAGATTGACTGAAGTAATTGCAATGAAGAATTAGTGACTAATTACTTCCTCATAAATAAACTCTTTCTTTGAAAAAACCCACATCATAGTGAAGCAGGAAAACCAGAAAAGATTTTTCTTTGAATACAATTATCTCTTGTTGTCTGATTAGGGAAAATAAAGTTACCTTTATAGAGATACTTCCCACCCCCCCCCAAAAAAAAAAAAAAATCTTCCTAGGACATTGCAATGCTTTTTAAGAGTTCAGTATCTTTTGTATAAGGACTATCATACAGTATGTATGTGCTCATACTTGCATCAGGAAATGGTCTGATATTCCACAGTTTACAGATAACTGTAAGCTATAGTTTGTTTCTGGAGTTTTCCCACTGTATACAATTTAAAGAAACTTTTACTTATGTCAACATACCTGACTAGATCACAGAAATCTTCTAAATATTGATTCTTTGAGAGCAGAGTAGAAAACTGGTCAGCTCCAACCATTTCTGTAAAGAGCACTATAAACTGGTTTCAGTGAACAGAGGAATCTGAAACATATTTGAATTAATGACACTTATGGGTGAGCAGAGAAGGGAGGGAAATAGAAGAGAAGGAGACAAGACCGTAGCCCAAGGCACGCTTAATAAACTAAGATGTTGGAAGAGCAGCATTAGGAAGGTAGGAGAAACTAAAGCAGACTAAAGTCACTCTTCAGCGAGTGGAGCAGCCCACTTCTGTCACAGGCCATCCATTCTTCACAAAGTCAGGAGCCACTCAAGGCAGATGAATACTATATTCAAGAGCTGAAAAATATCTAATTTGGTATGGATAGGAAAAGAGTTGTGGTTACTCCTTGTAAGGGCAGGATCACAGAAGAAACAGGATTTTGCATATAGCTAGGATTTTCTTCTACTTGCGGCTTCTGTGAAAAGGCTTTTTCCACTTTAACTTGCCAATGCATGAGCTAAATAAACACGTGGGCAATGTCAGTCCCTATCCTACAGGGAGCACGCCGGAAAATATGTTTGTTCAAAAAACACTCAGTGGAACGAAAAATTTATTTAACTCACAGTTAAGGGGCCACAGAGTTCAACCACTTTTGACCAACTCACTGCATGCTGATTGAAGCCTGCCGAAGACAATTTGTTGAAGTTCAGTAAATACCTGACAAATGACAGCGATGGAGAGTCACTGCTATGTGCGAGCATCTTTCAGATGAACTCTTTGGTAAGCAAAACTTTTCCATTGTGAATGTACTCTAGTCACCAACATTTCCACAATACTTTCTAGCCATCACACCTGATGACCTAAGCTTCTTTTAAACTAATAGAGTCTCGAGTGCTTTGAAAGTCCTTGTTCAGTGTTGGCTGACAGCCAAAAGCCGTGGAGAGCAGGGGCCTGGAGCGCTGCCCTTCACAACACTGGGTACTCTCTGAAGCTGAGCAATGGCGTGGGTACGGCTCTCAGGAGCAGCTGTGAGTTGCTGGTCTACAGCAGGCAGTAGAAAATGGGAGCTTTACAACCACTACCCTATCATCATTTCCAAAAAGAAGTCACCAGTGCCACAAAGATGGCAGAGGCCAATGGTCCCGGCAAAGAGAGTTACTCTTGTGCCCAGCATGAAGCTGGAAAGAGTCGAAGAATACTTCACACCGATTTTTAACCACCCCCATGAATCACCCTTGGATAGGAACTACACTGTATTGGATAAAGAAAATAAGCATTTGGCATAAATGTAAAAGAAGGAAAAATTCTCTCTTCTCTGTTTTTCCTTTCCCATTCTATTAATTTCTCCATGTTGTTACTTCACTGTTCTGGTAGTTACTGCTCCTGTGCCACGGTCCTCTTTTAATACATGACTTGTTAGCCCTCCTCAGAGCTCCTGGTTTTCATAATTTGCCTTCAGATTTTACTCAGTAAATTTGCCCTCCTCCCAGAATCTCCTTTGTCACCTTGGCAATCTTTTCTCCTTCCTTAGCTCTCCTTCTTTTCCCATCAAACAGATTGTTTCCTAAACCTCCCGCTCCAGGTTGCCCGGTGTAACGTCCTGGCTGTGTCGCTTTGTTTGCATTATGTCATCCCATTGCAGGCGGCCCCCAGCCCAGAGAAGACATCGCTACTTAGCAGAGACCAGAGTTTTATTTTAGCTCAGGTGGAGGTTGCCTGAGCTCCCAGCTCTGCTCCGTTATCCACCCTCTGCAAGTGATTGAGAGGTGCCTCCTACACTGTGCTTAAGGCTCGGCAGACGGATCCATGGGGAGGGGATCCACACCCTGCAGAGCTGCAAGTAGGGGGAGACCCTCAGGGCACATCTGGCAGAAGCAAATCCTTAAGCAATGCAGTCATGAAAACCAAGGTCCCTGCTGAATGCCAGTGTGCTCCTGCTTGTGCTTTAAGGGCTTGTTGTTACTATTTTTCAGTTTGGCTAAATGTGCTTCATTTGCCATATGTTCAGCAAACAGCACTATGACCTAACTGCTACCACCATGCCAAATTTCAAAGCAAAGAGATTGCAATAATCTTTTAATATAGAATAAAATATTCCCCCTGCTTGGCTTTGATCTGTGACAAAATACATTGCTTTATTTTTACTTATATTTCACAGGTGCTGGTCTGCACCTTCCCAGCATGGTCAGTCTTGTCCTAAATGGTTAATGTTTGGCTAAACTGTAAGCATCTAAAAACAGGATATTACAGCAGAAAACCGGATAAGTTCAGTAACAGTGGGAGCTGCAAGGCCCTTCCCATTTGTCCCCTCTCCCCCGCCCATCAAAACAAGTAGAGATAACATCTAAATGCATTCGTGTCTAGTTAAAACCCTGTGCAAGTTTATAGACAAATTAAATGCAGATTTCTGGCTTCTGTCAAGTTTTGTTTGCGATTGCCAGTGCTGCAAAAGTTGACACAGACATCCAGGACTGTGGTGGAAAGGGTGCTTCTTGAAGGCGTTCACATCAACAGCACAAAACCAGCAATTCCCCCTCTCCCCACGAAATGGGGAATGGCCATGACAGATGGCAATCCAGCGACTTCAGGCTTGATGTGTCACCTCCTTCCCCACCCGCATTTTTCTGCCCAGCTGGTGGGCTCACCTTCACTGTGGCCTGCAAGACAGAAGGTTGATCCCAGGAGGGGACAGGTCAAGGAGGTGAGATGGAAAGAAGTTACAATTTCTGCCCTAATTCCCTTCCACACCACTTGTTCTCAAATGAAGGAGGAGGGGAACACGTCTGCCACTGGTCTGTGCAGACTAAATCACCTGGGCAAGCTGATTCACAGCCGAGATGAAACCAGCCCGACATTTGCACATCTGTGGAGGATGGGATGCGGTGGCTTTAACACAAAAAAATTCAAATTGTCTGTTCCCCCTCTGCAATGATGCATGTAGGAAAAATGAAGGGGCCTGTGTTTCCCCCTGCTGCCTTCCCTCCCCTGCAAGGTAAGAGGCAATCTCATGTTCAGCCTTCGCATCTTTCTGGACAGTGGGCTGTTTACACACGTGTTCAGAGCCAGAGACCCTCAGGGTGGCATAGGAACTGCTGGGATGGCAGTGGCAGTGGATGAGCAAATACAATCACCACACCAGAGCTAAACTTACTCTCCAGGAGAGAGTTTTGTTTCATGTGACTTAAGCCACATTTGCTTTTGCTGCTCAAATCTGTTTGTTGTGTGTTCGTTACATCACCACAAGAAAGTGAGAAAACTTGTCATTCCCTAGAAATTGAATCTTTCCATGATAATTCCTGAAATTCCTCTATTAGATTTCCATTCAACTTTGTGTTTTGTTTTTTAATGTAGATGAGCCTAGAGCTGTAAAGCAAGAGGCTGATCTGCTTTTCCATTGCATTTAGCTGCTTCTGTGCCAAATCCCAACATGTCCAGTGCCATGCACACTTCTTCTCTGCTTTAAAACAAGCAAAGGAATCCATGTTTCCCAGAAAAGTCATGAAAAAAAAGGAAACGGCTATAATTAGCCACATTTCTTCCTGAAAGGGAGAAGTAGCAGAGAAGGGTAAAGGGAAAAACGCTAACGTAGGATGTGTTCATCCTATTAGCCTAGCAACAAAACACACTGGAAAGCAACAGCGCTTTCAGCATTAAACACACATGTCAACAAAACAAAACAAAAACGTATTAATGATGGGGAAATTTCACCTTAACTTGATGTGTGTAATTTTGCCAGTGCCACCACTAGGGAAATAAATCCTGCAATATCCATTTTATGTGAGGCTCTATTTACCATAACAAGATAGATTTGTTCTGGAAAATTTTTTGTCAATATATCCTTTGTTAGGCAGTACCTTCATCTCCTAGCAACAGTGTGGGGAAATCCATCAGAGACATGGAATTTAACTGCAAAATAGGATGGCTCACTGTAGCTTGTAGGCTTTTGGAAATCTTCACTGACATGCAAATACTTTCATGCACTTACGGTGTCAGTGTCCACTGACAGACTGATAAATCAAACTAGAGGATGGAAACTGAAAAAAAACCCACTCTCCCTCTCACTAAAACAAATTGACCAAGGCACATGAAATGCTGAAATAACTGCTCTGCCTCTTGCTCTTGAGAAGGCTTTTTCACACCCGTACTCATTGCCCACACCTCGTGGGAAATTGGATACATACATGCCACATTTAAAATGTTTAAATGTCATCACAAAAACAGTTTTTCCAGCCTCAGACGTTTGCAGTGTCATGTTTCAAAAGGTACAACAGCAATAATAAACCTCTTGTAAGCAGCATAGAGTCACTGGCTGGGGTGCAGAAGATGGCAGTGCTCCTCAGGTGCCTGTGCTTTTCAAGAAGTCCCAACCTCTGCTTTTATTTTCTTTTTCTCTCTTCCCAGAGAGAATCTGTGCTGCATTTTAAGGGTTAAGGGTGAGCTAAAATGCTTTAAAAAGTCTCTGAGGGGGTCTCTTTTAGTTGAGTTCTGCAATACCTCTTTGATCTGCATGTCATCCTGCTGGCTGCTTTTCAAGGTTGAATTTGTCCCTCAGGCTGGTCCCAGCATCCCAGGAGGTGGCTCGCCTGGGGTGAAGCTGCCATTGCTGCAGCTCAGCCTCCGCAAGCACAGAAAAGGGAAGGACAGTACTGCAGCCTTGTGGCCTGTCTGCAGCATAAGGAAATGGGAATACCCTGTCTGTCCCACCCTGGGCACATCCAGTGCCTTGCAGCTGATGAAGGTCGGCCGTGCCTTGGGTCACTCCACAAGGGTACAAACCTCTTGGCTTCATCAGCTGCGTGGTTCCAGAAACACACGGGCTGCAAGAAAAGGTCTGGGATGTGGAAACAGGCTTTGCAGAAGGGACGTTGCCAGAGACTTTGAGGAATGACTTTGAGGTTTTCCGACTAAAGGTGTCCTCCAGGTATATGTGCTTTGGCCCTTAGCTCCCCGTGCACATTACCACACGCAAGAGCCTCCGTGCAAGCACTGGTGGGTGGTTCACCTCAGTGCTCCCTACTGGACAGCACAGTCTGAACCAGTCCCTCACCTACAACAGGTTCTTATGGACACAACTCAAAGCCCAGTAAAGACACCAGAAGTCTTTGCGGGCTCATACCCACACCCCATGGGAAATCTGATTTAAAATTAAATTGAACAGTTTAATCTCCCACACTAGTGTAAAAGTGATTTTTTATTTGCCAGTCAGATGAGAGGAATATTTCTATGTCCCTTTACCATGTGTTCACAGAGAGGGCACAACAATACGTGAAACTGCCTTTATATGTTCAGTAAAATGTCCCTTGGGATTGGACATCTTCCAACATGCATTGTGGAGGGATTTCTTAGCGAAAGAAGAGGTGGCCCAGAGGTACAGTCAAGCGTCCCTGAGGGACTGAGGTAGTGTCATGTTGTTCTCACAGATCCTTGTTAATTCAGCTGGGGAGAGAGGAGCTAGCTGCGAGGGGCACCTCCACACCACTGAGCCAGCCTGAGACTGGGGCTGTTCCCGGGAGGACATCGACAGCAGCGTCAAATCAAAAAGAGTTTGTTTTAATGATGCCTTATAGACATGCAAGGGCTGTAGGGGAGGGTTAACTGTCAACAAAGCAAAGAAATAGCTCCCAAAACAAAAACAACTATTCAGATCTCTGTTGAACTCCAGAAAGGCAGTTGGTGAGATAGGTGGGGGAGAAAGCCAGTCTTCAGCAGAAATCTGCCCTTCCAAGAGAAAAATAGTCCCCAGTTATTGGTATGGGGAGATCTGAGCAGGCACCTGAACTCAATTCTGCCCATCCCTGGAACAAAAAGGTTTTTGCTGCAAGGAAATGCCAAAACCCTCTGTTCTCAATGCCCAACCCTCAAGCATTTGTGGAGGACATGGGAACCATCCCAAGTAAACCTCCTGCTTTAAAACAGCATTTAAATGGGCGTTTCACTTGTCACCTATCCTTTGATGAAATTAGCTTTCTGACTTGGGCATAATGATTTCAGTCATTGTGAATTTATTTCCACCTAAGCTGTGTTTGCTCTTGAACTTTTTGTTATTGACTCGCACACATGTTCGGTATATAGAGCAAACACTTTGGTGTGAAACAACATCATACACAATGAGTCATCCGTGCTCTGGTCCACAGCCATCCCACAGAGAGCTTGTGCTGTCAGTCACTCTGTCATTTGCAAACATAGCTACAAACACTCAAAACCAGACAGTTATCTTGTATAACACCTTATGGAGAATCTGCCTTAAGCAAACAGGAGCCGTGTTAATGTATTTTTGGAAGAGCTAGAATAGAACGATAGATTTTTTGGTAAGGAATCAGGTTTTGGACAAGTTCTGTCTAACCTGATGCCTCCAAGTGAGATGATTTTTAAAATAATTATAAATTAACCTTTGACTTACAGCTGAACCTGTCCTGGTTTCTACGACAATGTGCAGCTATCATCAAGCATTAGCTTCTAGTGTGCAGAAAAAAAATGCATTTACTCATCCTGGGGAACTGCTCTAAATAAATTAACAGTACTTAACTATAGACATCCTGATGCCACTGTATTATTGACTGATAAACCTTAAATCCCTTCATCATGTACACACATCCATGCCAGAGCTAACACCACTCAAAAATGCAGCCCAGTATTTGAGAACTAAGGCATTCGCAGAATTTGGGTGTTACCATTTTGTCAATTATTTGATAAGTAGCAGCCACAGACTGGTAAAACAATGTCAGACAAGATGAACACATGCCTTTATAGAAAAAAAATTAGCATAAGGCCCATATTCTCCGTTAAACTATTTGGAGATTGAAGTAGCACATTTTTTGCATGCCCTCAGCAACAGGGCAGACGTCAGTCAGTGTCAGCAAATACTTTGCTTGGCACATCACTACAAAATTTGGCACCTCTTATTCCCTGAATAAGCAGCTTGCCACTGGCATGATTCTGCATGAAAAATAAGCACAAGAATTATTACCACTAATTATATTAATGATATACATTCTTTTATATTAAAATGTTTGCTAATACCTGGTTGCAGAGTGAAGATAATACAGTAGATAGCTCATTGCCACAAAATCCAGTCCAAAATCTTTCACTCCAGGATCAGTGCATGAAGATTGGCCTAGAACAAAAGAGGAATCCAAAATGCAGAAATACAGAAGTACAGGCCTGCAGTTAGGTGCCTCTTCCTCCTGATGGATGTACCCTGCAAAAGCATCAGAGGTTTGTTGGTCGAGATCTACTATAAAAAGATGACACAAAAACTCTGATAGTTTTTGCCTACCTGAGCCAGCTATGACCTTTGAGAGTTCCCTGACATTTTACAGTTATATTTCAGTAGATGCTGTGATTAAACAAGGTTAGAAATAGCCAAAGCAGTGCATAATCCTCTTTAAAAATGTGATTGCCCACACAGATATAAATACAGGCTGGTGTGCAATTATGCCATCCCCCAAGAAAGAGGGAGTCGCATTCAGAGCTGCTGCTTCTCCCGCTGCTCTAGATGGCCAGAGAAGCGGCATGAGGGATTTCCTACCCCAAGCCCTGCCGAGCAAGGATGGGAGCTCTGCTGGTTGCTCTAGACTAAGGCACCCAACCTTCACCCCTCAGTTCCCTGCCCCTGCAACAGCTATTTTCCCCCATAGACACACTATCAGAGGACTTAGGAAGCCAGAACCACCATTCAGCCCTGAATCATAAGCCCGAAATGCGGTTGTACACTACCCCAGTTATACTAACCAAGGCTGTGGGCTGTCAATTTTAACCTGTCATTGATTTTTTTTTTTTCTATCAGCACACACTCTGGCTCTGGGGATAAAATCTGAAATACTTCAAAGCACAGATGGCCCAGCTTCTGCTCAGAAACATGGCTTTTCATTCCTGTGCAGCCAGAAACAAAAGCTTCGCATCTCTTCGGAGAACAGGCATTGCTTCACGACATTTACAGTTTTTCGACTCAGTAACCAGTTCCTCCCCGGGGGACCTTTATGTCAGGAAAGACAGAGGGGAAATTATTTAAAACTTCACACTTAAGTCCATATTGACATACAAAGCCCATCTGCAGAGCCTTGTGCTATCTCTGAGGGGAGAGAGCTGCTGCTTCCCCTGCAAATTAATTCATTTGAGTGCGTGAAGATTGGCCTAGAATGAAAGAGAAATCCAAAATCATTGCCAGCAAGGCTTTCTTCTCAGACCTCTCTGCAAAGGAGGCAGCCTCACTTCTGCCCACATGCGTCTGAATAAACACACTAGATCCAATTACCCGATACCAGAATCTGAATTGATGCAATTTTTTTGGTCCAGCCAATACACCCTGCTGTTGCTCATTTATCTTGCTCAAAATTGCAAAAAATTAAACACTCAAAGGTTGTGAATTCACCTTCCCAATATTGGCACTGAGGGTGTACTGAGGAAATTCATCCTGCGATTGATCAGTGTTGCTTAAGGATCCATGATCAGCGCAGTGCAGCTCATTTCCTCTGATTATATATATACATATATGTGTGTGTGTGTGTATATATATATATGATATGCATTTTTCAGTCTGAATGGGAAACATGGGAGTTTTGCTTTCCTCTTTCCCTGTCCCACCCCTTTTTGGTCTGGGAACAGAGAATTCAAATTCCACTCAGCTCTGTCACAGCAAACAATTTCCAAACCATCTGCTATCTAATAAAACAACCCGTCTAGACAAACCCCAAGCCAGGCAACAAATCTGATATTGTACTTGAAGTCATCATAAGTATTAACAACCTGCCATTGCTAACCTGTCAAGCTTCTTCACTGGGAAAAGGATTCACATTTACAGTCTCAGGCACAGGGACCGGAAAGGGGAAAGATTTTTTTTCCATCATTAGATACAGAAAAGCTGCTTAGAAGATGGGACAGGATCTGGTCAGCCCAGCTTGGGCACCATTTACACCCATGCAGTAGGTGCCTAAGAAAGCCGTGAGCAGCGGAGAGAGGTGGGTGCCTTTGAAGGGATCCATCTGCTCGTGCTGGAGCTCCTAAAGCACACTCAGTGTGAGTTAAAATTAGGTAGCTGGGTCCCATCAGCCTTGCCTACTCCAATATGATGTATATTCAGTATATTCAGGATTTGCTGGCAACCTGCTTTCAATTCACTACCTCTGAGACAGTGGAAAGGGATCCCAGGTTTACTGAACTCAGACTCGCTTGTGAGAAATGGATTAAAAATACTGTCTGTCTCCAACGACATGAAAAATGAGCTTTGTGTTATGTGAGCTGAGAGCTTTTCTTTTCCCTTCCTCTTGGTTTTTCTTTTTTTTTTTTCCTAAGTGAGTTGATTTGAAAAGAAAGCTGTCATCTCTCCTTGATGAAAGAGCTCTAAAATACCCAGAAGCACCAACAAAACAGGTCTCCAGTTGCTAGGCATTTCACTGTGCAATTCAGAGCCGAAGTCAGAGGGCAGCAGTCTTTCCAGGGAAGGGTCACATGCCCAAGAAATAAGTTTAGTTCCAGCTGTTTCAAGGAAGAAGTTTTGAAGCTCCTTTTTTTTTGTTAGGAAACCTGGGAAACCAAGTTATGGAAGTACATAGGCTATTAAAAGGCTTTCCTGAATCTCATTTTATTCTGTTGAGAAAGAGTCAGTTACAGGATTTAAAAAAAGCAAGCAAATAATAAGCCTAGCACTATAATGCTTAGATGTGCGTTACCTGTCTGGAAAGCTCTTTTTCCCCAGTCTTTAGCAGTTTAGTCCACTGGAGCTACACCCAAAAAGAAAATACTTGTGGCGGGGTCTGACCCAGCACCTCCTTTAAAGCTTCCATTGCTGCAGAGCCAAGCGGCCGCAGAGATGAAGTCAATGGGAATTAGGCATCTGTTTTCAGGAAGAGCTTTTGCCTAGCCTACAAAGTGCCAGTCTGCATCAGGATGCCATATTACATCTGATCAATGGATCAGTATTTGTCCGAAGTTTTGCTCGAGCATGGAAGCCCAATTTCCCTCTTGGATGGGTTAGTAAGAGGGAGAGCAGAGTGGAGCAAGTAGTTGTATTCACCCAAAAGGGATGATAAGATGGGGCGATAAGAGAAAGTTACTGACCTTCAGGGGCCAGGAGTTAAAGGAGAACTCAGCCAGCTGTACCTACCAGCGTATCCTCCTTTGCAGTAGACATGGACGTGTTATGATGATGGATTCAGTCATTAGATGTTTCGAGATTTGCTTTCATGATTCAACATCACCGCTCATTAAACCAAGTCCAAGTGAAGGAAAGGCAGTGGGAAAAAGAGCCTGTAATTAAATCTTGATAGTTTTGTTAACTGGAAGTAGAATGAAACATTTGACTGTTTGGAAATGGATTCTGCAGTAGCTGGATGACAAATTATAGGACAGTCACCCTCAGCAGCACAGGCAAGACCACTTAAAAACCTATTTAAGTTCTAAGAATTATAGCTATATTGATTAGGAATTACAGTCAATTTCGTGGTTTCCTTGTAGTAAAGTAGAAGTAAGCAGTTAATCTAAACTGCAGTAAGTGTTATAAACACATCCAATTTTCATTGAACTGTTACCAATGTAAACATGTCATTATAATAAAATTAAAGTAGTAGAAGAATTGTGGTATGAAGTTCTAGCCAGGTCTCAGTGACATTAAGATAATAGGTAGAAGTGCAGAAAGTATTGATCTTATGTGACTAATAGGCTGCTTAATAAAGACAGAAAGATTTACACATTGAAGAACTGAAGATAAAAAATATTAAGAGCAAACCTGAAGTGCTGCTTCAATGCATGCTTGAAATATCACAAGATGTTAGAAAAGCTCATTTACCAATTAATATTCCTTTCATATTTATGAATTATGGGAATCTAGTGTAGTATAACTGCTATTGGCACATGGAATATTGAAACAATGTAAATTAGACATAACTATATTGGGGGGTTATACATTTATACCTGAACATTGAGGAAGAATGTAGTTCTGTTTAGAGAGAGCTCAAAATACGTTTTTTCTTTCCTTCTCACTTAACGTCATAAATCATGTGTTTATGTCCCTCCATTTTTCCATTTGTAAGTTGGAGCTAATATTGCTGTGACATTTAAAAGGACTGTTCTGAGAAAAGAGTCATAATGATAAGGGGGAATTCAGCTATTAGAGCGCTGATTACCATCTTAATTATGTATTTCTTCTCATTACATCTGATAGGATGCGAATGCTTGCTGTTTATTTTCCATCTGTGAAAGCTATGCCCAGCTCAAATTCAGATTTCTGCTGTGAGGATGACTGTGGGGAAAATGCTTCCAGTCGCCACATCCAGCAAGTGAGAAGTGAGGGGACCCTTACCCACTCGTAAATCCTGGTGAACACTGCTCCTGGTTTCACGATGCTGAGTACGACCCAGCTGCAAGTCAGTCAGTCACAGCAAGACAATCACTGCGCTCAGAGGAAGCCATCAAAGACTTCCAAAAGAAACCTGCTCTGAGATGAAAGAGAAAATTATTATGGTAATCAACTTTGCTAAGAGAAAAGGAAAGCTGTTTCTCTTTGGGAAAATTTCCAGTGCTGAAGAAAGGGGGGAGAAGGCGGGGAGGGAACATGATAAGGTCTCACACGTTGAATTGATTGTTCACATCTAACAAAAATAGCCCCAGCCTGTTCCCATTGTCCTGCAGCTGCTGGCTTCATCACGCTCATTGTGCGTTTCCTTGTGGCTGAGCAGCGTGGTTGCCCAGTTTCCTCTCCTTCATTTCCTAACAAGATCTGCAATGAACTGTAGGAAAAGCCAGCAGTGCTTCAAAACAACGCCTTTCAAGTTTCACTGAGGCCATCCAAAAACCCAGGTTAGTGTCTTATAACAGAGCAAATCAGTTTCAGGCAAGTACCAGTGCAGATAGCTGGGTGCTGTCCTGAATCAGGATCCTATCATTTGCTTTTTTTTTTTTT
>VZTL01010108.1:59940-104971 GCA_013400535.1 Scopus umbretta
TTTTTTAATTCCTGGGGCACATTTGCATTTATGTGTACTTCAAGCTTGCTCACTAGCTGACAGGAGAAGCTTCCTGCACTCAAGGCCAAAAGATCTTAATCGTGGGAAAAGAATGCACACAAAGATGTGAACATTGTATTTAAAAGGTCTCTCTCGCCTCTATGTATTTAACAGCAAGTGTTAATTCTCCGAGGAATCATTCCTCTATAAGCAAGCGGGTTTCGGATAAAGAGCAAACTGTGGGGGGTGTGCCTCCTCATTCCTTCACTGGCGCTGGACCGTTTAAGCTGAAATATCAAATGGACCTGGTGTGGCAGGATTGGTCATACAACGGACCTGCCCAGCCCTTGTGGAAATAAGCCATAGAAATCAAATTATCATTCCTGAGGGGTATTTTCTGCATACAGAAGTTAAACATCATAGCATCATAACTGAATACCATAAGAAGGTTGAAAAAATTCCTGTGAATATTTTGGAGTCTATTAAACCCTCTTTAGCTGTATTTCTCTCTGTCTTTCATTCCATCCCCAGGAAATTACAGAACACTTTTCTGTAGAGAATTTACAGAGACCAGTAGTTTGCATCTATGCCCTTCTTCCAGCATGGATTCAAGGTGCAAATTCCTTCTCACACCCCGTGATGCTTCTTTTTCTTTAAGAAATGTTTCCTTCATCAGAGGGCTCCATTTATGCAGAAATAATTTCAACTGTTTCAAATAAAACCAGCTGAGGGAAAGATTTGCTCTTTCAATTAGTGTGTTGTTGTTACTCTTTACTATTTGTCAATACCTTAACTGTTCCACTGGATAAAATCAGATTGACCAAAATCCTGCAGGTGAAACAGAACTAGCTTCTGGTGAGGAGTACTTGATAAGAAGTCCAGAGAGCTATGGACCAATCTCAAGGCTATTGTGAAGCTCCCTGCCCTGATATTTCATCAGAAAGTGGCCCTTCAAGAGCAAATTGCTGGCACCCAGATGTAGGTGAGCCTTGTACACAGATGAAGGAAAAAAGCTGTTTGGGAATAATCAGCAAAAGGGAAGAGCACCTGTGAAAGCATCCTCAGTAAAAAAAATATTTTTCCAGCCCCAGTCCTCCCTCAGCAATCAGTCTGCTTCCTGGACAAGGGACTTGTTAGCCCTGGAATTCCAGCCAAACAGATAAGCTACACTCCGGTTCACCTTATGTGCTGCCAGATCTTCAGTCTCAAAAACACTTAGTGCTCAACAACTCTTAATCCAAATGTCAGCCTTCTCCTCTCTCCTCCCCTCAAATATTTCACATAACTTGGAGTGAGGAAAATCTTTGCAGGTGTTTCCAGAGCTGCTCACAGCCCTCACCACAGACCTTTCCTGCTCCTGGTCTTTACTTCAGGCACTTGCCCCTTGAAACATTTACTTGGACTTTTAAACAGGGATTCAAAGACACACCAAGCCTCTAAGAAAAACTGAGGGTGTTTTTTGCATTTTAAATAACAAAAAAGGTAGAAGGGATAATATAAAGTAATGACCAGTCTGAGAATTATCCGTGACTCCAGGCCACACCTCACACAAAGCTCATTTGAGTACCTGGAACCCACAAACCAGTCAGGGTCTTAAAACTGCTGATAGGCTCTATTCAGAGTCTCTTTTTACTGTAGCTTGACCTAAATTCTCCAATAGTCACCAAAAAACCTCATTTGACCGGAAAGAACATAAAATAAGCTTACTTCAAATGCTACTACTAATACTCTGGCATGTAGTTTAGCAGCTTTTCTAATATTTTTGTTCAACATCATAGCAATGTAATCATTCTCCCTGTGTCAAGTCCCTTGAATTTGTAATTCCAAAGGAAAGCTGAAATTAGAAAAAACTGCATGAATTAGATAACAACAGAGAAAACCCAACAAAGTTATTGTCATCTCTACCTCATCAGCTATACGATTTTCAAACATGCAATGCTTCATTAGGTTGAATTAAGAACAATAGAGATCAATTTATATTGATTAAATGTAATAAAAAAGATGGCATTAAGTAAATGGCAGGTCAGTTCCTACTGCATAAAAAGTGAACTGTGATGAATGTTTAGGCAAGGCATTTTCTTTTGAGTTTGTCAAAGCCTTGTTAAAGAAGAGAGCAAATTTGTTCAATAGGCAGTCCCTGTTGATCTTGGGAGATTTGGATATAAGAGCAAAGATGAGGTCTGCAAATGAATAGGGCCTGTGGTTAAGTCCTGATGTTGATGGAGAGATACCATCCAGAGATGTAATCCAGTATGACCTTCTCCTAATCACTTTTTTCTTGGATACTCCTTGAACTAAATTGTGCATTTGTTGTCCCTAAAAAACTCCAAATCCTTGCAGATATTTTTCATTACTATGGTAACTGTTTTGGGAGGAGCTGGTGATACAATTGGAGACAACCGCCACTAGCCAAACTAAATCAATCATTGTTTTATTAGTTTTATTGGCTCCTTCATACTCACACACAGGGCTAAAATAGGAAAACCAAGAGTCTGCTTGCTCCCCGGCCTAAGACAGTTTGCACCTTGAGTTGGATAGGCCTTGTGTAATGAGAGAGACTGGGCTTTATATCCCACCAAAACTGATCACATCAGCTGTCTAAAAATATTGAGTCCTCCAACAGACCACAATTTATTTAGTTTTCCTGCTACATCTTACTCCTCAGGCATGCCAGGGTAAGCCTAAATAGGGCTGTGCTTGAGATTCCCAGCTAACTCTGCCTGAGCTAAACCAAGCAACTGGATGCAGCTTTTGTGCAGGAAAAATCCACATCTGGGCATGTGCACAGCTGCTGTTTTTCAGCACCTCACGCTTATGCCTCCATCAGGCTTAGGATATGAAATCAGGAAGCTCTGGAGTGAGCTTCGAGGAAGACATCCCTTTTTCATGCTCTTACAGCTTGTCAATTACAAAACTCTCTTTAGAGATCAAAAATGTGGCTTTAAAATTTCTTAGGCTGACAGGAGATTTGAACGACGTACTCCCAATATCTCCCAGAATGCTTTCAAGCAAGATTGCCACAAGCACCCTTCACACTTTCTAAGACAAGACTGTAGCCCTCTCTGCTCTCTGAAAGGCCAAGGGAAAAAAAGCCCTGTCCTCAGGAGAGGCGGGCGCTGCTGGCCTTCCTCACAGCCCTCAGGGGACACCCTGGAAACAAGAGTGATTCCAGATCTTTAAAAAAAAAAAAAAAACCAAACATTTTTTTTCCCAAGTGCAATGTTACTGTAATATTTTGCATCAGAACCAAAACTCGGGCAGGCTGACGTCCGATTGTTCACTTCTTGCCTTTATTCTCCAATTTTACTTCTTTCCTTGCTCACATGCATGAGTGTTTAAAAATAATTTCACAGTCCTTAGACAGGATACCTTTTGATATCTTACAGAGTACCATCAATCCATGGACCAAAGTCTGAGAAATGTCTCGAATATGATTTCCTACTCTGATGGCTATTGATTCACCCTAAGTTGCAAAGCACCTACCCTGTCCCAGGCTTTTGAGTTTCTCTCCCTGGGACCTAGGAGTCAAGAACTGCAATGCCTGAAGGCATTTAGGCTGTTTCTTTGCTCCAGCTATACAACCATCACAAAAAAGTTTTCAGTCCAAAAACCATTCCGGCATTTGTTACTTCTGCCTCCCCCAGGAGCACCAGAACTTTCTCGGGCGTGTTTTGGAAGGATTAAGTACGTCTGTCCTGATAACAGTTTGATGGTGTTCTGAAATACTATAAATCCAATAGGGAACCACACTACTGATGCTCTCCTTGCTAGCAGCAGTTCACCTTTTCACATCCTATAAAAACCCATAAAACTCCTGCACTGCCTTTTCAGGACTGAACTGAGAATTTTGTCTAGAAAGAGGCGGTCTCCCATTCTTCTGCAGGCTGCTAAATAAAGCCAAACCAGACATGCAGACCTTTGCAAAGACTCACACAGCTGTAGTCATACTTTATATCGACAAAGAGGTTTTTACCAACTGGTTTTCCGTTCAGGTCTGCTGCAGATCCCTGCGATTACCAGTGCCACCTCCTGGTACAGAAACATACTGAGATCCAGCCATGCAGGAATGGTAGGATGAAGAAACATAAAATACCCCAGTCCTCACCTCCTGCTCAATTTTCATTGTTCTCTACAAACTTTTATAAACAGCTATTTGTTTTACAGATAATGAAAAGGTTAAATATTCTTGTAGCTATAAATGAATGAAAGGACAGGGGAGCTGTCAAAGGCAAAAGGTTACAATGGATTCTCCTTTCCAGGATATCCATAACAAAGCTAACCCCAAACCAGATATGTGCTCATCAAACCAGCTGAAGCTGCACAAAGAAAGTTTGGGAGTTTAAAGTTTTATTCAGAAATGTCTGTATTCCTTGCAGGACTGAGGAGATTCTTGCAGCATTTATGAACTGTGGATACAAAACCCAAGATTTTCATTGAAGATTTGAAACTGGGGAGGTTCCATGTCCCCACAGCTCTGGCATACAATTTACACTAATTTATCCAGGCAAAGGAAAGGGAGAGGGGCAAGGCTACAGGTTAGGGCACAGCAGGCAGGACTTAGCACAGGGGTCTGCCAATTTTCTTTCTCAAAGTGACCAAAGATGCGCCGTTTCTTCCAGTAGCAAGTCAGATGAGGTCCTTGGTTACTGTCTACTTCAGTATCCTTATCACCCTCAAGCAAAGCCCCTCAAGCAGTTATTCCTGAGCCCCTCCATGGGTACTGCTTGCCACCTGGGCTGAGTCACGCTTTTGCCAGCCTATTTACAGAAACAAACTCCCAAAAATGCGGGTGTGGGGGGAAAGCGACATATATCCACAAAGGCAAATTATCTCAAAAGCTGAAGCACAGGATCTATTTTTTCAGTGATACCTTCCCATTTCTTCTCCGCCCATCTTGCGCAGAGCCTCACAGTAAGAGAAATCACGGCCTCGGGTCTGAAAAAGCAACAGTCCTCTCCTTGTGCCCCCATATTAAATACATTTTTGCTAGCGCTAGAGTACCAAAAGGGCCCAAAAGGAGACAGCACAGGCAGCCTCTTGCTCCAGAAGGCAGTGAAACATGGCTCAACTTGGCCAGGAAAGGACAAATGCACCTTGACCTGCTCAGCAACGCCCGCTTAGTCAACCCAAATGTTAACCTTGGTGGCGCAAGCCCGGGCAGATTCAAAAGGAGGAGTCGTGAGTGGGGTTCCACGTGTCATGAGTGCCCTAAATTGATTTGTGTCACTATCTCCTAGGAAAAAAAAAAAGCAACTGCTTTCTCGCTCTCTGCCCACAGAGAAGAAAAAATGGCATTAGGAGGCGGTGTTCGCTTGCACTTAGGTTAATAGGTCTCATTTGTTCTGCCAGTGTGGAGGGAGGCAGAGCCAATGGAAGAACTTGTAATTCTCCTTTACGATTAAGATAATGTGCTGCGCCGGCCCTCAATCATATTTTTGGATGCTGCAGTGTCCATGACACATCTTGGAGAGACTGCAGCTGTGATTAAACATTTTTGATAACCCATAAATATAACATTAGTTGCCTCAGTTAGGTTTCTGATAACATCATTCATTTCAGGTCATTCAATTAGTGCAGACAAAGGGGCTCTTTCCAGGAGACATAATGTCATTGTCTCTGGAAAGGAACGTACTTCCCAACGACTGTTTATCACTCTCTAATTACAGTGCTGCAGCAGCCATGCTCTATATTACAAGGAGTCCTTTTTGTGCCCAAGGATCCAACAGTTCTTTGTTTTAATTTATTTTCCTCTTAAATACCTCCCGCTATTTAAGCAATAATTCCCTGTAAATCAATTGTTAGCAGCAGTTAATGACTGGTTGGTTAATTAATAGCTGAAAGCAAAGCTGAGGGTGTTCACCACTCTAACAAACCAGCAGACTTTAACTGTGGGATTATTGCTAACGCACCCTATAATCAATGACTTCTCGCAGCGATGGGGTAGCCTATGTATCACTTAAAGAAGGGACCCGCTGGGTTGCAATAGGTGGCAGCATTAGGAAAAATAGTCACTGACTTTTGGGTTGAGCCACATGCCCTTAAGCAGGCAGTGGGGTAACAGTGTTGGTACAAACACAGCTCAGTTGAAGGGTCTGGGGCCTGAAGCCCCCATTGCTTTTGGGGAGATGCTTGTGCAACCTCCTCTCATGGCAGCGCAGCTTCAGCTGGAGCCTATATGCGACCTGGGAGGGACGGAGCACAGGAGCACAGGCCAGATGCTATGGATGAAGCAGAGCTTGCACTTTCCTCACAGAAAAGAGAGCGCTCACACACGGGACAGGCTGCACGGGTGCCGTGAAGCCCTGCGTGGGATGGCTGCAGCAGAGACGGGGCTGTCCCTGTGCTCCCCTGGCTGCCTCTCCCAGAGTGGTTTCTGCTCAGTCCTGCAGACCCCTCAGACTCACACGGGAGTCAGCAGGGCCCCAACTACTGAAATCAGGAGCTGCACCCTTGCCAGCAATGCAACAAAATAGCCTCGGGTTATTGCCTGTGTCCAGATCTGATTATTCAGAGTATTTAGGGGTGCCTGTATTCTGCTGGAGAGCTGCATTAAGATGTTTTTAATGCAACAGTCTGCTCTGCTGCTCTCTTCAAGGGACAGATTCTCAGATAATCTCTTTTCACAACATTCTCAATTAATATTTATATAAGCCTGTTTTGTCTCTTATCTTCCACGAAATGAGGTTTGGAGTGATGCTGCCATGGAGAAAGAAGGAGAGTCTAAAGCAGGCAGTAATTGATGTTCACAAAGAGAGTATGTGTAATGGACCAGCTGGCTTATTATGAACTAAAATACTGCAGTATCTTCAATACAGAGGATGGTAACGGAGAATAAATGTTGACATTTTCGTGGTGAGCAACGAAGACCATCAAATCAGTTTCTGGCATATAGTCAAAGCAGTGTTAAAATGGAAACTTGAGCGATAAGAACATTTTTGCATTTTTTTTGCCTGAGCAGAAATGTGTGACTGTAGGAAACCTCATGGCACAAGTTCCTCGCACTGACACGGAGCCAGGGGTTCCCAACAGACACTGTATGAATTGTCTTAAGGAAAAAGAAAAAAAACCAGCAAGGAGCATCCTTGCATGACTGCGCCAGCTCTCCTCACCCTGACATTAAGTGGTAAATCAAGATAATTTCTGCTTGTTATCCTCTCCACGGCCAAAGAGAACAATTGCTCACTGTCTCATTCACAGCCACCACCTCTACACTGGATGTCTGCTGCCATGTTACTCTCTCAGCCTTCTTTTTCCTGAAGGGAACAAACTCAACTCCTTCAGCATCCGCCTGCAGTTTATGCTTTTGATTGCTTTCCCCAGATTTTCTCCCCTTTCTCTTCACCTGCAGGAAAAAGTTGCACCCGCAACTTGATGCAGATCCTCAAGTCTTTTACAAACATGCTGCTGCCTGGTTATTTTTTACCCCATATAAAATCTCTGCATCTCACCTTCCCAAGCACAGCACTTTGGACTGTTCCTGATGGAATTTCATTTAAATGTTTGGGAGTTGTTTCTCCAAGCTGTGAAGACAGTTTCAAATTCAGATCCTGGCCTCCTAGGGCTTGCAGCATCTCCTAATTGTGTCATCCACAGGTTGGATGGTTTGCTTGTTGTTCAGTTGTTCATAAAAAAGTATTAAATAGAAATTGGTATAAGACAAACTGCTGAATGACCTACTTGAAATAACCTCCCTGACAGTGATCCAGCGCTAGCTGTTGCTGCGGAGTTATTTTTCAGCAGGTTATGCACCTACCCCATTGTAGTTATATCTATACCATATTCCTTAGCCTGTCATATATGTCAAAAATCAAGCACTATTGCATTTGCTGCTTCCTCTTTATTCACTAGATAAGCTACTGCGACAAAGAAGGAAATTAGATTGATTTGACATCAACCATTCTGACAAGCCCATGTTTTCCTTTTTTTTTTTCTTCCTTTCTTTTTTTTCATCACAGTATCAGCTGGCTACTTACAAATTGATTATTTAATGATTTGTTCCTGAATCTTTTAAGGACCTAAGTTAGACTGACAGGTCTGTAATTCCCTGGGTCCTCCTTTTCCCCTCTTTAAAATATAATACGCTGTGTTTGTCCTTCTCTTGTCTTTGGGGACCTCCTCTCTCCTCTGTGAGTTCTTGAAGATAATCACTAATGGCTCAGCGATTGCTTCAGACAGCGCCTTAAGTACTCTGGGGTGAATTCCATCAGGCCCTGCTGACTGGAGCACATCCATCTTATCTAAATATTCTTTAATCTATTCCCCTACCCTTCCAGTCTGTATTTTTGCCTCCTTGTAAAAATTAAGTTTAAACAACTGGTTGTGTCCCCTGGTGATGGATGCACTTCATAATTCAAAGCAATTAAACATTCTTCAATATGTCCTTTAATATTTACCAAGGTTTATATTTCCATTCTCCACATTACAATTCTAAAAAAATAAACTCCTTGACCCCTATTCACTGGCTGTGAAACCAAGACACCACTCTTAAGGACAGGTTCACGACTGAGGGTGGAGCAGAAAGAGGAAACGTGACTAAAACATTGTGCTTTTTCATTCTGAACTTCAACATCCACTGCCAGAGCTGTGCCGATTACAACAACAGAGGTTTCCATTTCTCCCCAAGCTGTTCCTAAAGTATAACTAGCACCTTCATTTCTGAGACTGCAGCTGTGGCCAGTGTCCATACACCAAGCACCCCCTGTAATGAACAACTATGGTACTTTGAATTTCGGAAACTGTTAGGGCTGTTGTCTAGATGTGCGCTAAATTACAAGATACTAAGTCCATGTGTTGTTTGTTTGTATGTTTGCTTGTTTAAATAAAACATCAATATCTGCCAAAAGTCATGGTGGGTTTTCCATGTAAGTACTACATGGAGATCCACTTCCTTTGCTCTGTCAGCAACCTGATACTGTAGTACCCAGGTGGAAGAAAACTCGGGTTTCTACCTGTGATAGCTGAACAGAACAATCTTTACTGATGTCTTCATTAAGGTCTTTTTTCCCACTTTTCTCCACAGTAGTTCACATTCATTACAGAGCTGAATGATAGTGAGTGCTTGCATACCAAGGCTTTCTCTAAAGCAGGGTGTTCGTACAGTCAATGCTCTCAGGTTTGCTTTCATTATCAGTTTGAGGGCTTTCTGCCAGAATAAAAGATATCTCATAACAGCAATTACTTTTTAGAGGTCTGTAAGTTTAAGCCCACCCCATTCCTAACAAGTCAAAATGATTGCAAGAAATCAGCTTTTAAATGAAGAGCATTTGGCTCAAGTGAGTTTGAAGAAAAGCACGCAAGAAGCAGGAGAAAGCTGGAGAACCAGTGAAGACACTCTCCCGTCTTCCCTATCTCTTCCACATGCCCAAGTCTCGCAGTGCACGCTTTCTGTTTGACCCTGCTAAGCCTGGATGACCAGCTAGGCAGTGCTGTTTGTGACTTGAAACCCTGCTCACAGCTCTCATATAAGAATTTACCCACAGCAACCCCAATATTTGTGACTCCTCTGCAAGCATCCTCTTTACCTGATGCTGGATACAAAGAATATGTTAGGATATGAGTTAGGATAGGGTACAGGGTTGCTTACTTCCTCACCTTCTCTGTGTCTAGAGTATTTGAGACTTGTCCTCAAGCCCTTCAACTTCTCAGTTTCAGGTGTGTGCTTAAGGCTTTAAACTCAGTCAGCTATGCCAAAGTCTGAATTTCAGTGTATCACTACCAACAATTGCCCCATGTTCCTGAAATAAGGCAGCCCAAAAAATCAAGTGTAAAGCTTGTGGTGGTTCAGAATAAGCCTTGTCATTTGAAGGGATCTGTCTCTGGAAATGCACATTCAGAGGACATAGGTAAACCAAAAATTTAATCCTTCTTCCAAAAAGCTTTTTGTCTACAGAAGGAATGACATTTGAAATGAAAGCTGGTTTGGGAATTTTCTAACTACCTTTTTTCATCAAAAAAGTATGATGAGTCAAAACTGACCCTTTTTGCAGTAGCATGTTGGTTTTTATGACTCTCACTGGCAGCATTGCTGAGGTCTAGAACAGAAATTACAGGAAATTCAAGATGTGAAGAGGTACTCCACAGAGCTGGCAATTGCCAGTTGGAAGAACACTCACCCACAACACAAGATACTCCCATTTGCACTTACAATTATCCACATCCTATGTGAATACAACAATCATCAGACCTACCTACTGACCGACAGAAGATTTATCAAAACCCCCACGGCAGACTAACTCACTGCCGCTTGAATCAAAATAAATTGGAAATCCTTGTGTCTGGGATATTGTCCTATTGAAAACTCAATGTCTAAGCACTATTTGAAAGAATTAATTATCAGATACAACTTTCCTGTAATGCCTCAGACTTACTTTCTCATTTCCTTCTTGGTCTGGAAAGAGCACTGTTGGGTTCCTCAGCTGGGACAGTTGGCTGACATCTGTTCTTTCTTGCTTGTGTGGAACAATTACTATGTTCATCTGTCTTTTCTGAATTTGGAAAAATCATATAAAAGGAGTAATTTTTGTCTCACGAATCTTCTATACCTCATCTGATATGCAAACATAAGTGCTGCTTAAATGGCCCTTTTCTCTGACCTTTACTGCCCATCCTCCTTTCTTAATCCATCCTTGTCTTTCCACTCCTTTTTTTTCCCCGACATTTTACTTGAAAGGACCTTACCAGTCTCAAAATGTTCATTTTTTAAATGCAAGAATCTGTCCAACCTACACTCAGGTTATCATCTCTAGATTTTGCATTTTTATAATTTATTTGAGAATGACTGCATTTTCATGCCTAATTTTAAACTCACACTTGTAATTTTGTCTTTGGTTATAAAACCCCCTTCATAACTACTTGAGTAAGGAGATAAACAATATGCTCTTCCATTGCCATCTTCCTCAAAGTTCAGTAACTCAGCAGGCCAACTTTAGCAGTAAGCTTCAACTTCTAAATTTTCCAGTTCTTTAAGCACTGGAGGAGCCAAGACTATAAATCAGTTTAAGAAACGGTTGATAACGACCTATCAAACTGACAGGTTGGCCTTAACCAAACATTGAGTCAGTTTAGAAGAAATCCACAATTTCACAGAAAAAAATAATCACATTTTTTTCCCCTTGTCTAGAATACCAGAAAACCTTTGAATTGAGGTTTTCACAATAAGTATCAGTAACAAAGTCAAGTAAATCTCACCAGAATTAGGAACTTCTTAATTGTTTATTAGTATCTTTAGAAAGCATCGTTATTTCTGGGAAGGTGGGGTTGCCCATGGAGCTTTGCTCCCCACCAAAGACTCCCTAGAAAAAACCCTTATCTTCTCTGTGTGAATTTGCTCATCAGCAAAAGAGGGTAAAACTTGACTATTCTCATTGTCTTGGGTAAACAGGGCTGCTTTAGCGATCTTTAATACTATACTTCCACTCCTTAGGAATGGTAAATTTTCCAGTAGAATAAATTCCCTGCTACTGCGTGAGGGATTCAGAGCTTCCCCCTGAGCTGCTCAATAACTGTTTTTAAAAAAAAAAGGGGGGGAGGGGGCGATTCGCTGTTATCAGGAGGACAAAAGTATAGGCCTTGGATCAAGCAGCTGTCCACAGCATCCAATTATTTGTTTTCATTGCTCAAAAGAAAGGAAAAAAAGAGTAAAAGAAAATCAGCTACATTGATTCACACATTGATTGCTGGCTGGGGTTTCATTCTGGGTAGCCCCTGGGACTGCAGCATCAGCAGAAGCGGTTACTTAGTCATGAACATGCTACACAGCAAGTAACCGAATCGCTCCATGTGAGGAGCACCGTATTTTTTCTGGTCTCTCAGTTGTGCGAGGAGGAAACCCAGCTCCCCCTAATCACAGGCTGCCACAGCAGAGGACACATAACTCACTCCTATGGCACATGAGCTACTACAGCCTTTATTATATGGTTCCCTGAAATGAAAAGAACCTGTAGATCTTGACTGTGGGATCTCTTGGAAGGGGGCGCACGTCCCTGATGAGAAGGCAGCCCAGTTTTCCAGGCTCTTGCAATGGGTCTGGTGGTTCGACAGTTTTTGAAGCGGGACAAGCCAAAATATGACATTATGAAATTAATGTTATCCAAAATACAATTCTAGCAGATCACCTTAACACTGCTTTTAAGCTTCTTTGAAACCAGGACATTTGTAACTGTATCTTGAAAAAAAAAAATCAATCTGTAGTGGGTTCCTGATTACAAAACCCTTATTATAATATGATTGCATATTAAATCTGCAATCATGCTCAGCTTTCCCTTGTGACAGAAACCCTCTAACAGACGGATAGTGCCCTTTCTCAAGTAGTAGTTATAAAAAAACTTAATTAAAAAAATACAGTCTAATAAGTTGTTGGGAGGAAATAAGCAGTTCCGGGTCAAGCCAGAAGAAAATATTAGAGCAGGCCAGAAATCCACAGTTTGCTCATACGCTGGTCACTGTTTTCAGCCAGAAAATAACTTTTAAATGAGGAGAGATTGTTTAGTGTTATCTCCCTGAAAGTGAGTTTGTTCTGTTTGTAAAACATGCTGTAACTTGCCTTACAAGATAGGTTTACATTCTCCGTACTCCAGACTATAAATTCCTGTTGTTTGTGAGCAATTAAAGGAGTCTGTAGCTACATATTGCACTTAGGATATATCCCATGAATTGATGTTTATGAAGCTGCGTAGTTAAAAATGTTATGGGCATTACCCAGGTTTCCTTCCCCCAATAGTAACAAACTACTTCAAAGATACTGTGCCCTTTGGTATGCTGAGAAACAACAATTAAGGGTTCAGTAGACTTAGAAAGTGTTATGGTTCTGAATGTATTTTTTTTCTATTGGACATGTTAACTTTAGAGCCATTGGGGAAAAAAATTATACTGTAAGAATATCAAATTTATAATGGAAAAATAGCATTCCCTGAAAAAAACAGAACTGTAATTAGCCACTGATACTATATTATGACAATCACTAGTTTTCTGTATCTCGAAGTAATCAATTATTACAGTCACCCCTGAGCAAAATTCTGAATTCCTACGCAAAAGGGAATTTCAGTATGTTTGATTAAAATTACTTTAAAATACAAATTCTAATGCAAAGTTGACATTTTTTCAACAAGTTAATTTTGACTGAAACAAAAACGTTTCAGTTGTGTACGTTGAGGCAAACGAATATGTTACTTTGCCTCTCTTCAAAGTGAAATAGTATTTCTGCATGGCCCAACAGTGCCTCCATGAGTTGTGGTTTCCATGTTCTGCACGTCCTCTCCCACAGCAGAGCTTCCCATGCAAAATTTATTTCCTGTGTTGCAGCTTAGGCCTCACATAAAGAAACTTATGATAGGTGAGTTCTCACCAGAGGGCTGCCCAGCCTCCCCCAGAAAATGAGGGCATCCGTGGGACTGCAGGATACAGCTAAACCAGCCTGCTTCATGCACCGTTTTCTTTCAAGATGGACAGGTACGGCACGGGTGGGGAGCTGCAGTAGAGGGAAACTGGGCACACAACATGCATCACCCAGAAAGCATTTTTTGGGGTGGTACAGGTCAATGCTGAACTCACTCAAAATGCAGTGGTTTGTTTCTGTGCTACAAACATGAAAGTTTCAGTCTGTGCTAACCCCACAGCAAATGAAAGATTTTTGCATTTTCCTTTCTGGAAAGCCAGAACTCTTCTTTCATAAAAGTTTGTTCATGGAAGAACTACATTTCCACATAAAATTCCTAACAAACAGCATTTACAAGCAAATGACAGGTCTGTGCGAGCCTAACACCTGCTACTCAGCTGTTAAAATACCCAGTAACAGATTAGCAATTTTTCACAATCAGAACCATAATATCAAATACAAGAGGGCTAAACTGATGGCAGACAGCAGAGTGAGGTGGTACAGGCTCACAGTCCCTTCCGCAGCCCCTCCTTTGTAAAATAAAGATTATTTTTTTTTTTGCCTTCAGGTGACCCCCTTTTCCTTGAAATATTCACACTCCTTAAGACCCTCTCTGGCTCTCCCAGACATCCCTAGTAATATCCCTCTCCCCCAGTGCTGCATCGCTCTTACAGAAGACCTCATAGTCAGCGTGCTGATGCTAAATAACACCATCATCTTTCCTAGCCGAGAAAAGGTCGGAGTCTGAAGCAGTATTTTTCCACTTGATCAGCTGCACGCAGTGCGTCGCCTACAGCAGCTCATTTGAACATCCTGTCCCCTGGGACAGAGATGCTCACAGGGTAGCTCCTTGTGCCACCCCACCCGTTCCTCCTCCTCCCCACTTGGCTGAGGAGAGCCAAGGGACAGCCACGGCAAAATGGGGGGCTGCGGTGCCGGCATAGTGCCACTGTGCCTCAGCACTGCATTATCCTCCAAATCGAAGGGAAAATAAACAGGAGTAGCACAGCACATCTTAATCCTCGCTGCTGGTAGTGACAGCTTTACTCAATTTTAGTCAGCTATTGAGTAATCAGAATGAATTAAGCAGCAGAAGGAAGGACTGCGCCTGGATCCAATAAAGTAGTGGGCACTGGAGTGCTTCAGGGAGTCACTGCACATCTCATTCTTTATATTACCGCTGTGGGTTCCCCACCGCTGCCATCAGACAGCATCTCTGGGCAGATCCCATCCACCAGGAAACCAGCTCCTCCTGCCACACCTATCACCAGGTTTCAGAAACAGCTATCAGTCCAGCTCATCTCTGCAGGATGGTTATGTATGCATGCCTGCCTGTTTTTATCTGCTTTGAAGAGAAGAAGTCTTGAAAGTGTTAAAAACTCCCAGCAAGTCCCTCTCACACCTTTAACTGAGACTGGTGCTGGCACTTGGTCAGCGCCTGTGCTCCACCAGCTGTGTTGGACATGGTGGGAAGTACGGCTTCTTTGGAAGGCCAAAGGCAATTTTGTCTTTATATGTCCCAGAGGAAAGGAGCAGCCTCAGAAACACTTCACTCCATGGTTGCACTTCTCAAAAATTTAGTAGCTGCTTTCAAAGGACTTTGGTCTCAGAGGTCATCTCAGTTGTAGCCTTCACATATGGCAGGATTGGATATTGCTGCCTGCAATCAGGAGGGGCTTTTTATCAATCTCTAGGACCTCCCTGTGGTCAGAGGTCGACTTTCAGCCCTAACTTCTGCATTTTGTACATTGTGCAAGCTGTGAGGCTACTTACAGATGCAAACTTCCCAGCACGTCATTGGGGCATGAATTAGGACAGCTCTACATAAAATCTCTGACTTTGACTGCCTTTTACCACTGCCGTTAAACTGTTACACATGGGCTGTAATCTGCAGTCATTTCATCTAATTGTACATACAAGGCAAACAGTTAATGGCTCCTTCATAAATCACGACGGCCAAGCAGTAAGCAGGCCATGGACAGACTCTGCTAATTAAGTCGAGAACAAACCTTCTCTTTACGACACTAATAAATAACTATTTCCATGAGAACAGGACTGAAAGCACATGATGGAAAAGGTTCGTGGCAGCCTAGAAGAGGACATCTAAAGGAAAGCGAGTTTTGGTGCAAGGCAGTTGTTCCTTGTGGCTGCAGTATCTTCTTCCCTTACACAGGGTGATCCTGGCCCATGTTAACTGGCTAGAAAATATATTTAGCCAGATTATGGTCAAATTTATCCTGAAAGGGATGGAAAACACTTCTGAAAAATCTGAAGAACATGCAAACAGCCTTTGATTATGCATCATTACAAAACTACTGATCCGAGACGCGGGGTTTTTTTCTCCAGCCAATTATTTGCCTCCTCCTACCTGAAACACCCCCACCCCTCGGCAACTCCCTCTTGAAGCTCTTTGCAACATCTCAAGAAATTCAAATGCCTGCTCTTAGAGGAAAATAGTTTCTAATTAAACATACTGTGTGGGTGTGAATGAAGCTGGGCCCACTCCTTGCCTCACTGATGTCAACAGAAAAATGTTTTTCTTTCTTACTGCGAGCGTCAGCAGAGGCAGGAGCGATGAGGTTTTGAAGGAACAGAGGTTCACCAGCACCAACAACTAGTGTGGCTTTTCTTTAGGTTTGGTGAAAGAGCCTGAAGTTTCCTAAATTTCAGACTTAGGGTCCAGGCTTGACTGGGAGGGTGTGTGCCAGAGGGCCTGGAGAGCCTTGCCAGAGGTCAGAGCGTGCCCACTAGGCAACAGCTAGCCAAGAAGCTGGGTTGTTTGTGTAAATGTTAGCTACTTACGGGTTCACTCTGGACGTGAGCATCAGAGAAGAGAATCCTAAAAACTTTCCTCTGCACCACACCAGAGCACAATTTTGTGGGCTTTGAATCAAATTTAAGTATTCAGGGAATGGTAAATAGCAATTTCGTGGCAAAATAGGTTATTTTGCAGACTGAAAATTCTACCTAATTTTCAAATATATTCCTTGGTTGATCCAAGGACTGAGTTCAAAAGATAATCCTACATTTCCTCATTTTTTTTTTTTCTATCATAATCCTTCCACAGAAACATCCGAAAAACGAAGTGTTGTAAGTGCAGACAAACAGATAGAGGCAAATCTTGCCAACATCATAACATAATACAGAAAGGTGAAGATAGAGCATGCTTTCCTTTCATCTAGGTGGCGATCCCCTCAGGCCAGAATAGCTCTAGATGGTGTTCAAGCTCCTGATGATTTGATCTCCATCTTCCCAGATCTCTCCCTCATCTTCTTTCACACCATTAATACAGTTTTCTGAGTGGGCTTGAGCAGCGCAACAGCATTTTGATCAGCGTGGTTGTAGGTTATGTTTGGTAGTAACTCCTCAGAAAATACCCATTTGGAAAACTGGAGGAGAAAAAATAATGAGCTGAAAGTTTTGCCTGACACCGCTAGGAACCGCTTAGTTTGTTTGAGATAACTTTGCTTTACAACAGCGCAATGGATCCTGGTGGTGTTAAAAGAGAGGTTCTGCCTCTGCTCCAGATAAGCCTCCTTCACTGCATGCAAGAAAAGCTGAATGTGCTGATGGATTATAGCACCTCATATTCCATTTAAATTCTCAGTTATGAACACTCTAGTTATTTCTGCAACAGTAGCTGATAAAGTTAGGGCCTGTGTGAAATAGGAAGAAATAAGAAATTTATTATATTTCAGTAACATAAAATTACATTTTCCTTGTAGAGCTACATAGACTCTCAGGAAAAAAAAAAAATCAGTATCTGATCTCTGGGCGTCCATCCAGTCCTTTATACTCCGCAAAGTTCATAGTCCTGCACCTGATGATATATTTTCCTTCAGAGCTTAGCTTGTCTAGAGATGGGAAGAAGTGATCTGGTTTTTCATTTTGATGAGGCTAGCACTTCTCAAAGTTCACCTATGAATAATGTTGGCAGGAAGATCTGCATCTAGCTGATTCAGAAGACACATTTGTGTCAAAATCCATCTCTCCTGATTTTCATTGAAGTGCTTTGATATGCTATGGTACTTCACAAGATTGAAATAAATGCATTTCATAGCCCTCATCTCCCCCAACTCCCACCTTCCCTGTAACTATATTTCCATCCTTTTGTTGCAGAAATACCTGAGGCTGCTTTTGGTTTTTCTTAACACAAGACCGAGGGTGATTTGAAGACTTCTCTCGGACTAGTTTCCCTACAAGCCATAGCTCATCAGCATGGCAGCACCTCCCCTGCACAAGAACAGCTCCAGGGCCTTTCAGGTGCTGAGTTTCCTAGTAGGAGAGAATGGTGCCAAGACAGTATTTTCTTGCAATAATTATTCTTCCCTTCCCCCACACCCCCCCGCCCCAAATGTAAACATGTTGTGTTGGTTCTTCTGATTTAAGGCTCAGCTGGGTTTTTGGAAAAAAAATATGTTTTTCCTTGCCTGTAATGGGCACCATGGCTACATTTTTGAATTATCACAGGATGTAGTTAAGCTTTTTAAAAAATCCTACAAATGAGAAACTAATCATCTTCAGGAATACCACTGAAACTGTGGCTCCAGCTGTTTTAACTTCCTACTCAGCCCCTTGGAGGAGTGATTAAAGATGCAGTCTGAGTGATTTAGATGCAAAGCTTAACGGTATTCCCTCTCCCAGCTGCCATCCTAGCAGACATTATTTTTCTTGCAGGAAAGGCAGTAGACCAAGCTGTGTGACCATGCTTTAGCCACCCTGGTTCACAGTCCTGTTGTGATGCAAACCAGTGATCAGTGGCTTTATACTATGTCAGCGGTGCCCAAAATGTAGATATGTTTTCTTCCCCCATCCCTGGGAGAGGGGAAAACTACAGGCAGACAGCCAGGAGGCGCTGAAGGGAAATCTGCCATAGGTTCTGGTAAAACCCTAGTTGGAAAGCATTAGCCCTGAACTGTATGTTCTCATTAAACTAAGCAGGGAAACTCTTCTCCTTTCTAGCCCCTGTGTGATACAAGGGGACTTCCAGGAGTGAGCGTTGGAGGCAAAGCATCCTTTAACCTTCAGGTTCTCAGCAGCCACCAGCATGGTTGTCAGGGTGCCAGCCCCAATTACCTATGCTTATGTGGCATTTCATACTGACTGCTTGAACTCCATGGTATATAATGTTCATAACATTAACACTTCTTATTAGAGTAAGCTGAAGGATACAAGTGGAATAAAATACATTTTTTACTAGAATATTTTTTTTCTCTTGTGTAAGGGTGAGCCTTACATACAGCATTGAAATGCTATAATGACATAGGAGAAAGGGACAAAGTATTGATAGCAAAGGACAAAAGCTCATGTTAACCAAACAGCATTATTCCTCAGACTTGTTTAAAACTGAACCAGTTCCTTCTGGCTTAGAGTCCTCCAACACTATGTTTCTGTATCATGCCAGGAAAGATCTGCTGTGCCCTTGAGATTGGAGCTTGTCTCCTACAGGTGTCACGTAGGAAAGCAGAATGATGGCTATAATGTGACAAACAAGAGAGAGAAAAGAACAGAGGCATTCTCCAACTCTTGCTCTTTTATTTATTTATTTTTAAACTAAATTTGAATTTTATTTACATGAAATTGTGAAACAGATCTTGTTTTTCTCAGATTTCTGTGACCTTGTCACAGCAGAATGGCTGGGCTTTGCCTATTTGCTGCATCCAGTCAGTATAGGACATAATGAGCACCAGAAATCCATGCATGAACTTGGGGTTCTGGAGGTTGAAATACCAGATGAATCTTGCCAGTTCAAGCATTTCAGATAATCACTAGAGTTGCTGAATTCTTATTCAGCTGAAACTTCAAGGGGGTGACTACTGTGACTACTACTACTAACACCAGTGTGGTAGGGTTACATGCATACTGCATGGAAAACAGGTCCCCACCTTGCTCCCCATATGTCTGAGCTGCTCCCAACCCGAGATGCAATCTGTAGTGCTGATCCGGGAGGAGAAATTTGCCCCGAGCACAGAAGATGCTACTTTGTCTCTTCAGTAGAAGATAATTTTTTTTTTTCCCCCTGAAAATAGTTTAATTAAAAAAAAAAAAAAAACAAGGGCTGAGGTAGAGGTTTTAANAAAAAAAAAGAGGTCTTGGGTTCAGGTATTTCAGACTCCGAGTAATACAGATTCCCCATGCAATAGCATCCAAGCCCCTCTGGAGGTTTTGAAGACTGCAGGCTTGCTGTCAGTGCTAGCCCAAAAACAACCACACAAAGCATTGCTGAACAACATGAGATTTCTTGCAGTGAATTTAAAGTGGAAGAAGGGTCTGGGAAAAGGAAAGAAATGACAAAATGGGGGCAGCCTGTCAGCTGTGAGAGCTCTACCTGAAGATGCTTGAGTGACTCTCAGATAAGCCCCATTTCCTGAAAGCGGAGAAGGGTGTGCAGACAGAGAGGATGTAGGGAACTGGCAGAGGAACAGGGGCTAGTCCCTGTTTCAGTATCCCAAGAAAACACAAGATCTTTCACTGGGACTCAGTACTATGTCTTATTATTTCTCATACTAGCAAAAGTTTTATCATGTCAGCAAAACGATTTGTGGTATATGACACTCATAATTTTGATCTGATAAAATAGCCCAAGTATTACAGTGGTGATTTGATCTAAAGTAGCATAAAACAGAGACAACCCACTCACTAATCACTTCATTTTTCTTTATCCAGACCCCCTTTTTTCACCACCCTGATTTTCTCAGCAGATGTAGAACACACGCACAGATGTATGTCCCTGTCATTGTACCCCTTGTGCCAGGTATCAGCTTTGTAAGATGACCTTCACCACCCCACGTAGCTGCTCGGTGCAAAACTGCTGCATCACCTATGGCCCCCCACTTAAACCTTCTGGGACTGAAGCTATTCATGGGTTTTGTACTGAAATGCTGGAGAGGAATGAAATTCAACTCTGGCAAGAGAGTGTCTCTTCCGGCATTAGTCCTTCACAGTTTGTAGCTTCCTCCTCTCTCTTTTTCCCTCTCTATGGAGGAAAAATAGCCCAAACAACTTAGAAGTTTAGCCGTTGAGTAAAATTTCACAGCTTGCTACAGGTTTCACGGAATGACTCAAAGAGGCTATTAATTTGCTTTTCAGATTTTGTAGGTTTAAAAAAGAAATGTCTAGCAAGTCCTACAAGCCTTCTACAAAGCCCTGCTGGTTATGTTCCTCTCAGTGGCAAGTCTTTCTGTTCCTCTCCTCAGCTAGAAACCCACCACCTCCTCCATCTTAATTTAGATTTTACTTCTGACAGAGCAATGCGAGATGCACCACAGCTTCCTCAAGGGGCTGCACGCTGTTCCCCATGAACAGCAGCGCAGCGTGAAGTCCCCAGTGCCCAGGGATAGTGCGGGACAAGCTCTACGCAGCATCAGAGGGAGGTGTGGTCCCTCCCTTGCAGACCCCTTGGGTCTCTCAGTTCCCTTTGTTGGAGCTCAGGACCAGCACAGCCTTATTTTAGCTCAGGCTGCCTCGTCAAAACTAGACTAAGCAAACATAGAAGGTTCATCCAGTTTTGAAATGAACTCAATTTTACTTTTTGGGGGGAAGGAGGAGGGGTGGGGAGAAGCCAGCCTGTGAGTATCTGAAAAACGCTGATTAAATATAACTTGCTCCATAATGATTTGTTGCCATCTCTTGACAAAGATGATCTGGTACTTGCAACTTCCACTGAATTTCATTCCTATTGTAGCTGAACTTGGGGGAAGTGACGGGGGAAGGATATTAATATATCTCGGGGCTGAGAGGGAGCTGTTTTTCAAGTGTGACAGAAGCAATGAGCGTTTTTGAACACCTCATACTTCAGTGAAATCCAATTTTCTGTCACACGTTTTGCACTGAAGCACTTGGAAGTCAGAGCCCGGGATGCTAAGTGGCATCTCTAAACTGCATAGGAGATGAATACTTTCTGTACCTTTGTTGCTTGCAAATGTACTCTTTGGTCTGCAACGGAAGCACGCATTAGCTGTTGGTGCAAGGCTTTGTGCTCAGAGGGCTTTGCACAGAATCCAAATTGCACCTTACAGTTCCCCGTGAAGGCTGAAGAAAACGGCTGTGAATTCCCATGCTTGAGCAGCTCAGGAATAATGCACGCCTTCAAACGTTTCAAGGAGGTAGGGCATCTCTGCTGAGACAACAGCTTGCGAAGGCAGGCTCGGCCTTCAGCTGGGTTAAGCTCTGGCCAGCAAATTTCTGCTTTTAACCCTTGGAGATTCCCCTGTGCCACGTCTGTTCGCGAGCTCCAGTTGACCCCGAGGGAGACAGGCACTGGCGAGAGCCAAGGGGTGGATGGAGGGAGCTCACGTTGGTGGGTTATGAACTTGAATTGTTTTGGGATGGGAAAGCAGCCTGCAGTCTTTTGACCAAATTTGTCCTGGCAAAGAGCTTGATAATAATAACAGCCCCCTTAAAAGGCTAAAGGCAAATCCCAGCGCCGAGGCTGGTGAGATCTCAGAATTCCTTGCGGCTTAATCACAGCAAAGCAGTCAACCGCAAGGGTAGTTCTTAAAGGGTGTGTGACTAACGTGCCAGCCTTGCAATACAACAAACCTACAGCTATATATTGTTTCCCAGCTGTTCTATGGGTACAAGACTGTGGTGGCAGCAGCAAGACACGTTGAAGGACTCCCATTGCCTTCCCGCTAAGGGCAGATCCTTAGGGTAGAGGTCTCTTTCTTGGACTGAAATATTTTGTTAACTTCAGATGAATTAGGTATTGCTAAGACCTCAGATTGTGTCCAGAAGAAATAATATGCATTTTACCTCCTGCCCAATTCACCAGTACGAACAAGTTAGAGATACACTTTAAGCATGTCATAAACCACTCCTGGCTTAAATTTATGCAGTCTTAATAACACCACATTTAGAATAAACTCCCAAGTGAGAGAAACACAGTTAGAAAATAAGGTTTTTCCTCTCCTGGAAACAAAATATATTCTTTTGTCACTACTAAATAATGGGAACATTAGTACAAAACATCAGGAAACATTTAATAGGATATAAATGGAAGATTTAGTAAAAGGAATATGTAATGGCAATTTTCTTCTGTCCAGGGGAGAAGAACTTGGGAGAAGCCATGCCATGCCAGAGTCCAGCACGTGGCCCTGCTTGTCACTTCGGCCACCCCACCACAGGAACAGGAGCCACGTATGAGCACAAAAGCCTGTTCCTTAAAATATGGTCAGTGACCTAAATGCAGGAGCTGCTGGAGCTTGAAGCTTTGTTTTATTAATCATTTTCATGAATTTAGTTGAGGATTAGCATAGGCTGCCAGCTTTATCAGCATTAATTTAGAGTACCTTGAGGTATTGAGGACAGAGCTGTCTGCTGCTCATATAAGGTTAGTGCATCGCTCCCACCCCCTGCACTCCCCATCTGCTAAGGATTAAGAAACCATTAGGCCAAAATGAACACTTCAGATACGCACCGCTTGTTACAACTTTGCAGTCGCAGCGGAGGGGAAAGGAAAACACGCTGAAAACAGCACTTACAGGTTACTTTGCGGCCAGACAACGGCAGGAGCTGTGGGGCCAAGCAGCAAGCCCTGTACGTGTATGCTGCTGTAGTCCTGTTCCCCCCAAGCAAAACTGATGCCTCCGCAAGTGAGCACAGCCTCCTAACGGAACAGAGGCCCCCAAAACTCATTACTAGAAGCACCACATCTTTAAACAACATGGCTAAAAAGTAACCAAGAAAAATGAGAGAGGTGTCCTTCAGGCTGCAGCACACAGACTCAGTGGGTGCCTGTGCAGCTCATTCCTGTGCAGTTCACCTACCTTTGGGCTGGCTAACCACCTCCTGCCAAAGCAAGTCCAGCAAACTTGAAGGGACATTCACTCCCCTTCTGTTCCACTGGTACTTTCACCGGATTATTTGCCACAGCAAAAGTTTTTCTCTGCTGTATAGACCCTAGAAACCATCTTGGGGTCAGAAAGTACCATAGGACAATTTGCTACAGCCAGAAATAGTCAGCTGCAGCTGTAGCAACACAGCAATTAATGCCTCCCTAGTTAAGCAATTAATGGTTCTCTACTTCAGAAGGACACCTGGGCATAGATCTGCTAGAAGAGCTGAACGTCTCTGCTTGTCATCTAATTGCAAGGAGGCCTGAAGAGGCAACCACCACCCGCATCTGCAAACACCTCCTCCTGGCTGAATCCAGGCAGCAGGTCAGACATTAGCAAAAAGTCCACAGGAAACCTCTGGCACCGTTTGAGCAGCTTGTACATCTGTATAGTGTAACTACCTAGTCTCAATCTAAAGCACCTGCCTCCCCTTGGGTTTGTTCCATGTGCCAGAAATACAGCCAGGTGTCTTCAAGCAGGAGGGCTTGGAACTGTGATCAGATCAGAGGGACAATTTGGGCTCTGGGGGTGACTGAGCACCCACAGAGGCCTCTTTCCAACAGAGTGCATGGCAGACCTGGAAGAGTGACTGTATTCTTGTGTTCATCTGTAGTATGCTCAGCATTTCCTCTGGGATGCAATTATGAGATGAGAACAAATTAAATTCAGAGGTAGGTGCACTACTGCACAGTAACATTGACACCCTACAATAAAAGAACAGACAAAAATCTCTAGAAAGTCAGGATGAGGAGGATGTAATAAAAAAGTAGCTATGGTTTTTTAAAACCAGGTTTCTTTAGACCCAAGTCCTACTTGATCCAAGAGTCTTTTTGCTAACACTGAAGCAGAGTATAGCTACCTTGGGCCTGGTGCATTTCTTAGCTGCAAATCACAGTCCCACAGACACCAGAGTTTTATCTGGTGCATCCACATAGCTTGGGATCTCCCACAGCAGCTGTGCTCCCCACTGATCCCTGCCAGAGACTATATCCCTCCTCAAAGCGGCAGTCTCTCAGCATCTCTCAGTCACTATCAGCGGATCACTCTGCTCAGTAGCTGTTGCTACTTCAGCTCCTTTGGATAGAAAAAGGTTCAAGAGGACCTACCTGATGTGCTGTGTTGGCAGGGTGGAGGTGGCAGTCATGGCACGTGTGGAACAGCAGTCTCTTCAGCCAGCACCACAGCAGCTGGATTAAAACATGAGATACGGCTGTGAATCAGGAGATATATTCCCATGTTGGTGTACCTTGTTGGCTGGTCATTCCCAGGGCCAGCACATCTGGGCTGCCTACTTCTTAGGGACTTCTTATGAGAGGCTGCCATGCATTTGCGCTGCTCATAGATTTTGGCACCTCTCAGTCAGAGAAATGGCTTCTGGAGTCACGATTGTGACTTTGTACTGATCTTAGAAGTGATGGAAGGCATTTACTGATTTACTGTTTAGGTCTAAGACAAAAGCTGCCTTGACATAATTGTTCATGACCTATGGAAAGAGTATGTTGCACAGTGTTGGTCAGACTGGTCCCTAGCAGGAAGGGGCTTAACATATTTATCATCGTTTTGTATGGGCAGATGGGATTGTAGACAACTGCCTTCACCCGTGCTTGAACAACAGAAGATGTGGTGCTGAAAGATACTGCAGTTCTCCAGGAACAATTGTTGCAGGGGTATACAGAGCACTAAAGCACAAAGTCTACCTCCAAACCTGCTACACGGTACCCTTAGCACCGCGTAAGGAAATTAGTTGAGGTCCTGAAAAACAGCTGGCCAACAAATTGGGTACTTTATAGGGCTGGGACCCAAGTTAGCGCAGGTTCTGAATTGCAGCTGGCTCCACTCCGTCTGGCTCAGCACATGGGCAGCGGCCTGTGCGCCTGCACTTAACCATGTCATCATGCCCTGGGAGAGGCGTCATTGACTTAGAGCAGGGATGGTTCCTGGTGCTCTGCAGCAAATAAAGCCTTCTCAGGGATAAGCTTCCCATTATTGTTTCTTTGAAGTCCAATCTGGGGAGGCTGCCATGAAATCCAGCAAGACGATTGCTCTCATGCCACCTTGTGTGACTCACCAGAGAGACAGAAGCACAGCGGTATGGAGAAGATAATTACTCTTTTGTGAGTATGTGCCTGGTTTTGGTTTGTTTAAGTGTCTAGTTCTTGGCCATTGTATTCAATCTTATTTTTATTAGGGTCTTAAAGCTTGTACAGCATGGAGAAGTTTGTACCTCAATGGGAGCTTTCCTAATACAGTAAAACACAACTGTAAATGGCAGAAGCACAGGTTGCTCCTTGGCATTTAGGTATAGTGCTCTTTCCTCGCCTCATTAATTTTGTAAACATTCGGGTTTGCTGGAAATCAGTGTAATTTATACTAAATCAGTAAAGCAAGCAAGCTGAAATACAAACATAACATAGCCGCTCTTACTTCCACGTGGCACGTTGCTGCAGACAGAAAACTGGTTGCTCGAGGGAGGGAGAGCTGGTGAGGCTGCCGAGGCTGTGCTGTTTCGCTGACAAACATCTCACTGGACACATACTGAGGGAAGTTGCGGGCAGGGATATGACTACAAAACAAGGCCTGCAGCAGTGATGCAGGGATGCTGTGGGCAGGAGCACCACCACCACCCACAGTCTGAGACGTATGCTGACCTGTGGCTCCAGACATTGAATTGTGGTGTGCAATACCCTGTCCCTGGTACACATTCTTTTTCCTGTATATTTTTATCCCAACTTGTTCAAGTGGCTCACATCTGAGGGAAGAAAAAGGCCAGCCTGGTTCGCTTTGTGGGCTATATTCCTGTGGGATGCTACTCCTTAAAGAGTGCAGCTGCATTGCTTTGAGGCAAACAAGCCCGCCCACCAGGGTTTGAGTTTTTTCTCTATGGGTGGCCAGATTATATTCTCTAAAAAACACTACCCCCCCAACCTCACAGATAAATTACCAACAGGCATGTAGCACTTCCACACTCTCCACTTGCTCATTCCACATAAACGCCAGAATTTTATTTTTTTCTCTCTTTGCCATATGCATTTTTAACCAGCTGCATATCATTCCTGCTTTAGAAAACATCATTTGGGGAAAAAAGAAGGTGCAGAGAGACTTTGCGTTTTACTGCAGGACAAATACATTATCAGGTGTGATCCACAGGCCTAGTCCCCTTGGTCCACCAAGAAGGACATTTCAAGTCTTTGCAGATTTGTTTTCGTATTTCCTTTGACTAAATAGGCCACTAAAATCAGTACGAATTGATGAAGTCTGTCCAGCCCACTATCCACTATTCCACTGGGAAGGCCAGTAATGAGTGCTAGGGAAGGACCTGAAGGAAATAAGGAAGAGCGGACCTATAAGTAATCCTACCTGTTCAGCTTCCTCATGTGGGGGTTGCCATTCATGTTACCATGTTTGCTTCTGATGGGCAGTCAATGCAATATTGCTTCTGAGCATGAAAAGTAGATTTCAGAAAGAAAAGTGTTCAGCGTCATTGAACACAGACTCTTGTTTTGTTTTGTTTTCCCTGTCTCTTTTTACAAACAGCTCAGCTAGCAGTGTGTTTAGCTTCCTTAGCTAGAGGATGCAGGTGGGCTCCTTCGCACCACAAGTCAGAAGTGCCTGGTAGCAATGAGAGGATCTGCAGAGAACTGATGGACATCACAAGTCATTTGGCTCTGCATTACACTCTGAGAATCCCTAGTTTCCCCATTTCTAAAAGCAGGAAGGGATAACAATGCCATAGTTACCTTGGAAGGGCATAAAAAAGCTTAATGAAGTAACGTTTGACAAGCACTGAAGGGTCCTTGGGTGTTGTAAGTGCTCTTGTTGTGTTACTCCATCCAGTGCTGGTCTTTCACAAAATTACAGCAGAATTTAAAAGTGACTATTTCCACAGACCTCGGGTTCGCGACTTTGCAGGCTGCAGCACAAAGTCACCCCCCAAGCCTGCTTGTTCGAGCCTACTCTGAGGTAGTTAATATTTGCTAGGTGTTGAAATGCTCAGACACATTTCACCCCGAGGTATTTAGAGCCGTGATCTGCAGAGGCAAATGAAGGGGACGTACTAGGAAACACATTAGAGTTCTTCCTGTGATCTTGTGATTCTTTCCCTTAACATTTTTGCACAGTTTCAAGCCAATGATTAACTTTCCATTAGCAAAATAAGGGCTATAAATGATCGGGGGAACTTGCTACGCGTGCTCTTGAAATAACGGTCTGGGCCGAGCTGGCTTCTGTGCCTCTCTGGCACTGATGCATAGTGGGAGCATGGAGGTTATAAAGCGTGCTATTACTGCAGTTAAAAGCCAGGCGAAACTTTAGCTCAAAGGAGCACAAAGACTATTTTTTTTTTTTTCCTCTGCGGTAACTGATCAAGCAGATTAGGCAACGCTGGAATCAGCTGCCTGTGCGGCAGGCTGGCTGCCCACAGGACATAAGCTGGCAGCCTGGCGGCGGTCTGTCTCCCCAAGGTATAAGGAGCTCAGACGATGTCCTGCCATCTCCCTCAAGCTGAGATAGAACAAGGAGCCTCAGGTGGAAAAGGAGGGAGTTTTGCAAAACAACCTCCCCAAACCAACAAAGAAAACCCCCAACATAAAACAAAACCAAACCAAACCATCCAGGAAGATAAGAGCTATTGAGGGTCCCGAGACGGTGGTGGTTGTGGGCTGACCACCATAGGTGGGAGCGGGTGGAAGCCCCCGGGGGCAGCAGGGCCTTGAGTCGATGCTCCGGCATGGTGGGGAGGGGGACGGGGCGAATCGGCAGCGTGCAGAAGCAACTGCGTGGTTTGCAGCCTCTGTTGATGCTGACCGCGGCGGTCGTGGCAGCCTCCGGGATGGTGAGCAACGCGGAGGGATGACACAGGTGGCGTGTCGCCCATGCGCCATGGTTTGGTGACCAACTGATCTCAGCTTTCAGCAGTTGCTAAAAATACAGGGAACATCAGTACGTTTGGTAAAGCTCAGTGTTTTTCCACTTGCATTCAGGCACACTGGTGCTCAGCTTCTGTGTTAGGGCCCTGGATACAACGGGTGGTACGTAAATAAAAATACTCACAGGAGCAAATGCTAGTAGGTGAGGATAAGGATGGCAGAATCAGGTTCTTAACAATCTTGATAGAGACTGTAAGCAGCCTAAAGAGAAGCCTAATTCAGATGCCTCAGTATGCAGCCTTTTCTATTACACCCACAAACCACCCACAACCTCCAAATTGCTATTCTTTAGAAACACCCTGCAGCATTTTCTGGTTTCCAACATACAGCAGTGCTGTAGGCTTAGCTGCTGGATTTGTGCATGCACATGCAAAAATAACTAATGGAGAGCTTGATCAGACAGCAGGATCTTTTCTCAAATGACACATTTTAGTATTAAAGGGAATGTCTTCTGTTATCCTGCTAGCATAGAATAATAAAACCGTAGCTTTTCCTTCCCAGCTTTTTTCTGTTCCTCTCCTTTGAGTCTTGCAAAGCAGAAATGATCCCTGGCTTGTAGGCTGCAGCAGCCCACAGGAGCTTTGAGAATGGTGTCAGAAACCCACAAACCCGTGCTGTTAATTGGGGACTGGATCGCTGGTGACACTTTGGAGAGCCAGGCTGTCATTTCAAAACAGCGAGGTACTCTGCAGATGCCAAAGCCTGACATTTCGTAGCAAAGGGAGGAGGGTCCCGCACCGTTGAGAAATGTTAAGTTTGGCAGCTTTTTCAAGCGGAGCATGGTCTGGGAGATCAAATCCCTCTTCCTGCAGATCCATGCCCATAATCTCTGTCCCTCCGCACCTCCGAGGAGACACGCGGCTGTCACAAGGAGCGACAAATGCACCGCTTTCATGTTTTCATTGTAAGGCATGCACGCTGTTATTCAAATTCCCAGCTTGGCACTGCTGCCTGTATTGTCCAGTCGCTGTAACTCTCAAAGGAGAGGACTAAAGGAAAACAAGATGATGCTGATATTTAAGTCACCCCATGAATTTCTGTTTTGTTTCTTGGGCAAGTGGGCTTTTGTTTTAATTGCAATCTCAGTTTAAGGCACAGGAGGGAAGAAGATCGAGGCGAAAAAAAAACCAAACTAATTTTCTTCCGTTTCACACTACCGGTTGTGGTTTAAGAACAAAATCTTCCCAGAGAGGCTCTGCAATCATAAATAAATGTAAAAGCAAAAAGAAAAGCAAAGCTCTGCTCCTACTGACAGCTTCTGGCTTTTAAACACACTTTAAAAATATTCCAGTGTTCTTCTCATCTTCCTATTCATTTCAGACCTCTGTATCACCCGTTGTAACCACAATCCACACACAGACCTGTAATGCCTTTTCCTCCAGAAGCTGCAAAGCATTAAAGCCTCCAGAGATATCAGAGGTAGGGAAGTATTGCTGGTCCTTTTTCCAGGCAGAGGAACACCTCCCTCCAGCCTCGACTCTTTTCTTCTGGCACTTCAGCAGTCAGTATTTGCAGGAAATCACGTTCTCTCCTGTATTCCTCCTGTCCAGAGTTGTCATTGTAAGCCATCAACATGAGGCCCAAAGGCAAGTGTAAGGTCACGTGCCAGAACAATGCCTCCTCAATGTGATGGACACCCATCTCCAACACATGAACCATCACATTTAGCCTTGCCTGCTGCTGCTTTCTGCTGGGTGTTGCACCCCAAGAAGTGCCTTGTCGTTATATGCTAAATAGCAGCCACTCTTCTTCTGTAAAGCACAGGGCAGCCAGCTGCCCCACAGCTTATCTGCTGTCTTTGCTCTGGGTATATTAGATTATTCTGTTGGCAGAAGTGAGGTGCAATGACCAGGAATCAGCTTATGCTGTTATGTTAGAAACAGCTTTAGAGTTATAACTCCACATTTATTAGCCTTTCCAGCAAAGGAATCTGATAGTGTGAAATGCAACTTGTACTCTATAATATGAACTCATCAAAACAAGAGCACAAGATCATCCTCAACTTAAGCTACCTCTCACATAAAGCTCCCTCCAAGGCTGCTCCCCAGACTGCAGCATCCTTGCTTCCCGGCTCTTCTTGGACAAGAACCACCCATGCCAGCCCTGCAGTAGGAGAAAATCCCAGCCATCCTCTCACTGAGAGCTTTCCCAGTGCAACTCAATCCTACAGGTATAATTTGGTTTCTTGCCTTGCTAATGATTCCATAAGCTATCTCAGAGGCCAGCAACAAGAAGCTGACGTCTCTGCAAAGTGAAAATTGTTTGAAGCGCGCAGAAAGGTACTGTGCTCTCCTAGCAACCAAAGTTGTAAAATAATGTAATCATAGCCAAAATAAGGTGATAAAAGATTATGTGATGCTTGTATTGGGTTGGTATGGCAACTGAAATAAGCTGAAATGCGTGTATCCAGCATTTCAAACAAATAACCTAATTGTATGCAAAGTTATATTTCTAATTAATCCCATTCAATTTTCCATCATCTCCATTCATTCATGCTTACTACAGGGCTTTTGTTAGGTCTTATTTTCATGGCCTTTACCCTGCTCCTGCCTGACCTAGTTTCTATTTTGTTTTTAACCTTCTTTACTTTGACCCTGGTGATGTAAAATTGTTATTTCATCCCTGCATGTTTGGTAGAGTTCACAGAGACTTGCATTTCAATGCATCATCTGTAACCTGGTCTTATTTCATTTTCCTTTCTAAACAACTTTGTTGCTTGGGGAAATGTTGTCCTAAGGTGCCAGGATTTGCTTAATACCTCCACCTCCCGTATATTGATGACCAACCAAAACAGCACTCCCAAGAGATGAAAGGACCCAACCAAAGCCTGAGTGAGGATGATGCATCAGCTCAGCCATGCTGGCAGCAGCCAGGAGAAGAAAGCCACCCCAGGGAGGGCACACGACCATCAGATGCTGCAGCTTCATCCATGCTGGCCAAATCTGGCACCCTTTCGCCGATTTCAGCTTACATCTATCAAAATAGTGGCCAATTTCTCAAGAAAATCAATTGCTTTCTTCCAAACTCCCAATTCTTATCACAAGACACACTTTTAAAAAACATTTTCCACGTCTTTCAATTCCTCCCCTTTGAGACTGAATAAAACACTAATTTCCATAGAGTGCCATCCTGAAATCAGCCCATCTCCTGTAATAGTCCCAGTGGGCTTATGTAGGGAACTAATTGTTTTCTGGATCGCGCTTTTATTCTCTGGTTCATTCCTGAGCTGTTACTTTTGAAGTGATTCAGAAAGATACAATATTTAAACTGATACCTCTGTTAAAATTTAAACGGTTTTGCGTTTTCAAAATTCCCTCTTCCCCCTCTCCCCCAACCTCTCCAGCTCTGTCTCTTGCTCCAGAAGATACCTGTGTATGAAAACATACATATGCATCTCCCGTAGCTGAACATAGCTGCAGGTAATGCTCTTCTCCTCCTCCTAGAGAAGTTAGAGCCAGTCCTGAGCTCAGTGGCCAGTGCACAGCATGCCCTGACAGCGTCTCTGAGGCTCGCACCCAACTGCTTCATCCCAAAGTGGTATTTGGGGGCAGCGCAAGCTGGCTCAGAGCAGGCTTGTTCAATCTGATCCGCTTTTCACACCAACAGCCTGCCAGCCTGCCCTGCCTTAGGCTATTCCTCTCATTTGTTAAGGTTATTCAGCTGTACAGTGCTTCAGCTAATGCAAAGCGAGCTTTCAGCGGTGGTGTTTTCCAGGCACATTTGGTGTGTTGTCCTCTCCATCACCCCAAAAGCTGAGTCCAATGGATATGTTTTCCTGAGGCTTGACAGTTGCAGACCAGCCCCAAAATCTGGAAAAGCATGTTGGGGGTTGGCCTTTTCCAACATTCTTTTCTTTGCTGGCTCTGAAATCCTGTTTGTACTTTGTGCCCACACAAACAGCCTGGGTGTCCTGACAGATACCCTACACTCTCTCCCAGTTGCCCTTGCGTGATGGGTATGCATGGGAAGCACCAGCCAGCAGAGGTTTGCCTTTGTACAGGGATGGACACTTGAGATTTCAGGTCCCAGCGGCTGGTTGACAGACCACCTCCTGCCTGCATGTGGGGACGGTGATGATTGCTGGGGCCTTGGTGTAGCACCGTGCCAGAGCTGCAGCTAGGAGGGTATAAACCACCCTGCAAAACTCAGCCGCGAGCTGGAGCCTCCACAGGCTGCCCCTGCTGAAGATGCCAAAGCAGCACGGTGGGAGGCAAAAGCGGAGCCGCGCTTTCTACCCCTCCGGGCCCAACACAGAGGAAGGTGGTTAATGGTCTTTTCCCTCTGGTTTTCCATTACCTGCCTCAGTGCTAACAGCACAACCCACATCCCAGGTGCCTCCCCACGCACTTAGGTTTTTTTACCTGCTAACCACTGACCTGAAGCAGCACTAATGTGCCAGTGAAAGCTTTGCTGCTTTCAGTACCTCAAAGGGAAAAAACAAAACAAAACAGCAGTCAAGAGGGTGGGAAGAAGGGAATGGGGATGATAAATAACCTCAGCTGCCTCTGCAGAAGTGTATCTGGAGCAGGAACAGAGAGGCAGCAGCTGCCTGGCCACCGCTGTGCTCACCCAGGAGGACAGCCCAGCTACACAGCCCAGGCATAACCTGCTCTCTGCTGGACACCTCCAACAGCATCCGTTTTCCCCGTCTGGTGAAATATTTGGGGCAAACAGTGTGCACTTCATGGGACAAATCTGGGCTCTTCCCCATGTGAATGTAGGATCAACCCAAAGCAAAGATAACTGAGCCCAGAAAGTGCTGTGTGGAAACCAGCCGCAGCAATGGGCTAAGCCTAAAAGCATTGGGTCCATTTGCCATATAAGCCTTACATGCTGCTCGGTTTTAGCCCTTCGAGAATGTTTATTTCTAGGCTGCAGAAAATTCCCCAGAGGGCATACGCAAAATGATGGGGAAACAACCCTTATGAAAGTATCATTTATCCAGCTTTTTTTTCTTCTTTTTTGCATGATGATGAAAATAAGGCTGATAACATGCTTTTTTTGAAGGTACGAGTAGCTTTTTTTCAAACACTAAAAATGCTTTTGTGGAAGAGTTAGTACCAGAAGGGTTTTTAAAATAGTACGCTCTATCACCAAATTACAGTAGCAGCATGTGTAATATTCCTAACATTTACCCATAACCCTCCAGCTTCCAGCACAACTTGGGGACTAGAAAAATTGGTTTAATTTGTCTCTGATACTGTACTAAGGGAAAAAAGACCCAGGGAAATGCTTGGCTGAGTGACGTTGTGTACATATGTTTCACACTGGTTGCATCATCCTTCTGCACTCCTAGTTCCTACCAATTAACCCCAGGCTGCAATACCTTTCCTCCGTCTGAGTATTATCTGAAGAGCCATCTCACTAGATTCAATGGGAGCAGCCAATACACGATGGTAAGATTTAAAGCCGTAAAGTATATCACAAGATAGGTATCACATCACACAGGTACGTGTTTTGAAACCAAAGACCAGGAGCTCCGATTCCCTAAACACATGCTGAAGGACAGCTACAGTACATGCTGCAGATGACATTTGCTTTTTTTACATCTTGTTCGAGTGCCTCTAAACAGGACGTATAACAGGTGGAGGATTATGCTGTTTTATTTTGCCTCATCATGCTCTCTCAAACACAATTACTTTGCTGGATTACATAAAACATGTAATTTGTTTACAAAATCAAAAGTAGTCACTGGGGAGGCCAACATTTCCTTTCACCCTTCTGTCGCTCCCACTCCTGTTTCTGTTTTTACGGAGCCATCTTTAAGTAATTTCCCTTCCACCCCACTGAAGTCCCTAGAAATGAAACATATTCCTATACACTGTACTCAGTGGATGCAGAAACTTTTTTTTCTCATTGCCATAGGGTGCAGAGGTCCCGGGTAGTCAATTGCTGAATTTTTCAATTGGAGATGGGGAAAGTACATGAGGCATTGAGGAGCTCCACACCGAGTCCCGTCTCACTTCGATGGGGCCATCACGTGAACTGGCTGGAGGGGCTCAGCTGTGGGTGAAGGAAGGACATTTGAGATCGTGAAAGGTCATGGAAGAAGCCAATGTCCCTATGAGCTAGGTGAGCAGAGAGATGAATGGGGATCTGGGGTTCCCAGCATGAAGGGGTCTGGAGTTGGCTATGTGGAGTGGCAGGCAAGGCCTGTGAAATTCACCTGGAGGTTAAGAATGCTGGACCATCCTTGAAATTAGGCCACTTGGTATCTCCCACCAGACATCCAGAAATGCAGATCTTTAATTTAGGAGATACTTTGGAAATGCAACACAGAGGATGGCAGAGAAGTTCTCATGTCAGAGAAGGCTGTGGTCATTCGGGGAGGGAAAAGATTTTCAGAGTAAGCAATACAGTGCTCAGGAGTTGGAGATTTGGAGAGAAAGGTCAATGAGACCAGCTGAGCTGCGAGACCAGGGTAACATGGACTTGTGAGCCATGAAAACAGACACGGCTGATGAAACACCCAGAGCAAAAGAAGCTTCCCAGAGGAGGGGCAATGCAAGTCTCAGGAAGTATTTTTCCATTGATCTCTTACCCAGCCTCTCTCTCTCACTCTTCCGCTAGAGAAGGACTTGAAGGATTTTACAACAGGAGAAAGTAAATTAAAAAGTAATATTTAATGAAATATAAAGACAAAGACCTTGCAAGTGTAATTATGCTCTTTTGAGAGAATCAATCTTTGGATTTGCTAGAAAGACCCATTTGCATGCATAAAGCAGTTTTCCAAGAGGAAAGAAAAATCAAATTCCATGTGTTAGGGGAAAGAACTCATGGTTTTTTAAATTTTTACTTTTGCCACTTTCAGACAAAATTTCAAGTTCATACTTATTAGGAATTTAACCTAAAGAGGATATCTGCATGTGAATTTAATCTTTTGATAGGTCCGTTTTGCAGCCAAGAAAATACCAAAATCAGCCTGTAATTTGATTTGCTCATGTATAAACACTAAAGTGAAAAAAAGGAAAAAGATCAGTCATCTTTGCCTCCTTAGAGCTCTCAAACTTCATTTGAAGGTCCAGAATCTCTGAGCATTTGATAACAAACCTAGTGGTGATATATAAATGGTTGGAGAAGTTTCATACAAAACCCTCTTGTGCTAGTTGCTTATGCCTTTGAGGCTCTTTGTGTGGCTTCATCAGAGCAACTTATCCCAGCAGTACAAGAGTGGATCATTTATAAAGCTCATATAAATGATGCATTCAGAAAGTCTTTCGTGTTCTGGTTGATAAAAGTTAATTGTATGCAAAATGGCGCAGAGCAACTCATCATAAATCTTCCTTGCAAGGTAGTTATTGCCATTCAGGTAGGAAGACCATTTATTTGGATATTTCTAAGCTAGTCTTACGTGCATTTTAAGCACTTTCTTTAAGAAATGAACAAGGTACTATTTGTCCAATTGTTATAAAAGTTAATAAAAGATGCAAATCTAGTAATCTGCATGAAGAAAATGGGAAGCTAGGAAAGGCTGTTTCTAATCCAAATCCCTGTGCCGACTCCCTCGGCAGCAGCGAGGAAATTATTTTCTCTGTTCTCAGCCCCAGTTTTCCCCCTCAAGCACTAATGCTAATTATACCTGCTTCGCCGAGGTTTTGTAACAAACTGCCTGCTTGTGAAAACTACTTTGATGCAAGTAAGCGCCAAGTTTTAATAATAAACATATGGTGAATGACATTTTGTCTGGATTTATGCACTGGAAGAGTTTATTTAAATCACATTTGGAAACCGATAGTGAGTCAGAGAAACACTGCGTTGTTTCTCAATCAATAAATAAATACTTGCTTGTACCCCTTGCTCTAAATACCCGAAAGCCTGGCTCTGCGCCAGGCATTAGGCAGACGGCATGCTCAGATTTTTTGCCCTTAGCTTCACTTTTTTGAGCGCATCGTCCTCCCTGCCTAAACCCACACAGGTTTAAGAGGAGAGGGGCAGGCACGAAAGTGGTGGGACCACCCAGGGCAGCATTCCAGCACCCAAGAGCCGGGGGAACACCCTCACACAGGGGGGACCATTTTATGGGCAAAGAGCACCTAGAGAGGAAGATAGACCAAATCTAGATCCAGCCATCCCTAAAATTAGGCAGAGGTGGAAATAACACTTTTAAAACTTTTTCCAGTATCCAGGCTACTCTGGCCAGAAACACCCTTAAATAAAATCATACCTGGTATCCGTTATCCAGAACTTCAAACTACTGAACGGATTACATTAGTGCACTTAAAGACTCTTTATCTTAAAAGGCAGTCACTGACTTGGACAATTTACAGTCTTAAATTATTTATGATTGCCTATTCGTCAAAGCAGCAGGAGGAGGAGGAAAGGAGATTGAATCCTGACACAGACATAACTCTGCATTGACCCTGTGCAAAATGATAAGTGCACAGAGGTTTTCAGCAGTGCAAAGAGCGCAACCCCAAAATGCTTTGGTTTAATTGCAAACCTCCAAAGAGGCGAACCAGTTTTCTTTTGTTCCTTGCTCTGGAAACTGATCTTTCATTTTCAAATTAGTTGAGCTAGGCTGACGTTGTGGCTGAGACCTCAGCCCTGCAAGGGCCTGATTGCCTCCCATGAGGCTGGGAGCCCCCTGCCCTCTACGCACACCCTCCTGCAACTGCAAATCCCTGCAAACACTTTCCCGATGGCTTCGCAGGCACACTATAAACATTCAGCAGAAATTGCTTTCATTCTTTTGTTAATATTTAATGTAAAATTTTAATCTTGAAGGAGAAAGACCTTTTGATTCAGAAGCAAATCTGAAATGATTTTCGTATTAAGGCTCTCAATTACTTCTTTCCAAGTTAATTTTTTCCATATGGACAGTTGTATGACAAGTGGGATAGAGCTGTTTCTGCTTCCTTCAGCTGCAGCTGCTGACAATTTTCATAACAGAGGATGGATTCCTTCACTGCAGCCCCAAATTAACTTTCCAAAATATGTGCATCTTCTCCCCCTCCCCCCCAACATAAATTACCAACACCACAATCCCACTGGAGAACTGGGAAACCAAGCTTATAAAAATGTTTAATTTTCCTAATAGATTTAATTACCATGTATTTTTAAAAAACTGTGATTTCTCACATCCCTGTGGGATAGGTGATTTCTCATGTCCCTGTGGGATAGCTGTTCTAATTTGAGTGGTGACAATGTATGTGGGTATGGAGTTAAATTTAAACCTTTCATGGTTACTAACAGCTATCGTTAAGCTCTTCTAGCAAAGTAAAGGTCCCTGCACGATCTCCTCCAGTGGGAGACCTGCTCCTCCACTTCTTCTACCCCTTATTTTCTTCTCTGGCACCACACAAGAGAATGACAGCTAGGTTTAAGGCTTAGAGTAGCAAGTCGAGTAACCTGTTGTCTCTCCATCGGGGATGTCAGTCTTCTAGAGGAGCTGAGACAGATCGCAGCACTAGACCGACTTCTCTCCTGACACAGCTAAGACAAACCCAATAATGCTTGTCACTGAACTCATTTTATTTTCTTATTCCCTCCACAAGTCTTTGCAATTCAGTGGGATGCTTTGTTTGCCAGTAGTGACAGCCAAACAGGACTGTTCTCAGGATTCTCCAATGGCTGGCTTCCTCAATATGTACTGTTTTGATTTTCCTTCCTTTCTCTAGCAAAACAGTAAAAAGTGACAGCAACACGCCGAATCCCTTTAGTCACAGAAAACAGCACTGGGGTTTATCCATGTGGAGAAGACTACAGAAATTTCTGTTTCCATTACAGGTTTCTGGCTGGTATGTTTGGCAAATACATGCATCTTCAGCATCTATGCTTGGAAACCACTTTAAACCCCAAAGGATTTCCTCATTCAAGAATTTTGTGATCAGATCTGTGTTAAATGGCCACCAACTGTACTTTTTATGATGTTATCTGAGGGGACAGATACCTTGAGATTTGTTAATCTCATAGCTTTGCTTTGCCAAACTCAACATTGCTCATTAGAAGTCCACAGGAGCTTTCAGGTCTTCACCAAAATGCTTGCGGATCCTCTGGTCCTCAACACACTGTATTATTTCTTCACTCCTTGTAATATAACAGAGACGAAAGACATCAACCAGTGTTTCTTGGGTATTTGATTTCACATAGCCTTTATTTTATGTATTTCTGGGGATCAGAAGCCACATTGCTTATTAGGGACTTGCTGTTGCCCAGGCATTGCCTCTTTTCTTGGAGGGTGTCAGGCCTGTCCTCCCAAGCTTTCCCCACTAAGTGCCCTGCACAGGGTAACCCTGATACTTTGCTCTAGGGCCTCCCTTTCCACAGCTAGCTTTTCCCATCTCAAGATTTAAAAGTGATCCTAGTGCCTGAACCTCACCAGTTCCTCTAGCCAAGCTCTGGAAACCACAGGTACCCACACATCACCCTGGGACTTCTTTATCTGGCCATGGGACTGCTCTTTATTAGAAAATTAGAGATCGGAGAGCCACCCGGTGAGCCCCACTGAGCCACAGCATGGATCTTTTTGATGTTTTTTTACTGTGCCTCCTTCTGCTGTCTGTGGTTTGAGACATGCAGACATGACAGTTGGGTTTGTGCGTATCCTGGATGATACTTCTCCTACCAGGCAGAGATGAGGCATCAAACCACCACTGGCCTCTGTCTTTGATGCTGACGCAAACTGGCTTCATAAGGGCATATTGTACATAAAACCTCTTAACCACAGAGTCCAGACGACAGCTACGCTCATGAGAAATTGCTCCCAGGGCATAACTATTCACCCACTGTAATGCCCAATCCTCCCACACCCAGGCTGGGAATAACACTACTTATTCCCGAAGAGTTTTGATCAGCACTTTCCTGTTTGCGTGCACAGTCATCCTGTAATGCCTGTGGACAGGAATCAGTCAGCTACCTGGTCACTACAAAGGCCTTTCTCTGGGTTTCATGAGACTCACACAAAAGGAGGTGGATTAGGCAAGTTTGTCGCTTCCCAATGTGTCGAAATTTGAAACTCCCAGTGGCTGCAGACGAGACCTGAGAGTACCAAAGGTCTGGGTGGCAGAAGCAGAGGGATCTCCATCAAGAAAAGTCATGCTAACAGAATGGCCTCACTCCTCACCTACTGCAGCGTAAAAAAACTTGGAAGAACAAGAACACCAAACAGTTTTCCTTCAGTAAACACGCCAATCACACTGCCATACCTCCTTGTTTGGTCTAGTCTTAACATTTACAAATGCACCTAAGCCTATGGGAGCAATTAGGATCATCCTCATAGCACAGACCAGGCAGTCCCACCCATGGCATGCACCAGCATCCCAGCTCTTCAGCATGCAACTGACTAACCTTTCTATGCATAGAAGACTAACAACGAAACATAAATGCTGAACAGCGGCAAGAAAAACAGCAAAGTAACAGAACAAATTACTAGTAATATTAACATATCCGTAAATTACAGGTAAAATGTTGTGTAAATTATCACTTCATAGCTGATCTATTTCTGCATTAGAGACAGTATTTTATAATCTATAGGAACTGTACTGCTTTACAGATGTTACCTTTTCTAATTCCCCATCAGAAAACCAAAATGCTCATCTAGATGACACAGCTGGGTAACATAACTATTGTATTTGCAGCTTTCCAAGAAAGCGATCAGGATGACTTGAAAAAAATATTTGGTTTATTATTTATAAGAAACACTAGCTTTCCAATGCTGGCTAATTCACTTAAGATGCTATACCAATGTGCTAGGTTCAGCTGAGCAGGGAATTTCCAGTTTTGCACAGTTACGGCTTTGGCAGCTAATACTGCTTGCAGCTGGGTTTTTTTCTTGGTTTTGTTTTATTTTGTTGTTTTTTGGTGTTTTTTCCACACACATTAGCTAAATCCCTGAGTTTCTTTGTATACCCTAGAATATAAATCTGCAGGTTTCAAGGGAAATTTGTTTTCTTTTAAATATTAATTCTCTCTCGGACATAAACCAAGGAATATTTAATGGCTTGGAAACGCCCAGATCATGCTGCTGCATGTGTGTCTGTGGTCTGTCCTGCACAGCGAGACCTGCAGGACCAGATGATCAGAGATAGGAGGATGAGGAAGAAAGAGAAGATGGGGGCAGGAGGAAGGCAGCGGGAGAAGAGATGTTGGTTTGCAGTGCATGTGACCTCATGGAAACCCTTCAAACCAGATCCTGTAGTGGCACAGCTGAGGCAAGGACAACCTTCCCCGTGCTGCCAGGCAATGGGAAAAGCAGGGGCCTGGAAAGTGAGAAGCGACATTTTCTTGCATTGAGCACTGCAGAAAGGCGAACCATGAGCACATTTTTAATACCTAATGGAAGACGAGTAATTAGTAACAACATTAATGATCATAAATGTTGGTATTTTCAGCCCTCTGAGGTTTTCTGCTGTGAAAAGGATATCTGCATGTGTCAAAGATTGGAGGAACTTGGGCTCTTTGCTCCTCCATCTCCAGCTGAAAAATCCAACCACTGACTTTCATTTCCCTGCTCTAACACGTTTCTTCTCTGAAACAATAAAGACTGATGAAGAAGCAGTGATCTAATACTTTCTGATAGTCTTTCTTCTGAAGATTAAAAAAGAGAAGAACAAGGAAATGCCTTCATTTTCAAACAGAGGCTGATTTCTTTTTCCCTCTTCATATTTTACTCATTGCACGGCACTCAGAAACTTCACTTTCAGCTTCACCTCGGGCTGTCAGGGTGGTGGCATGGCTCCCAGCGGCAGGAACCCAGCAGCAGCCAGCCCTGGCTGCCCGGGCTTGGGTGGTAGCTCCCACCAGCACCACACCAATGGCTGCAGGGAGGAGAGGCTGACATGAGGAGAGATCAGAGGTGGAAACGCTGCTGTTACGAGCCAAGCAGATGAACTGAAGGCAAGAGATTTCCCTTCCCATCCAGAAGAATGGGGAAGATGCCTTAGGGCAACAGGTTGGCTCCTCCATGTTCCTGCAGGGAAATGTGCCCAGGCAAATCTTTGAGACAATTGCTAGGAAGCATCTGCTTCATCCACCCATGCGCTGGGAGGTCCCTGACGATCACTAAAATGAGAGCAGGTATTTGTATCAACTGCGGTCAAAATTTTGGGATTAAATTCATCCCTGTGCAGACCAGTTTATACAGCCATTAGGAGACATCAGGCCTCAGAGGGCTTCAGGGGCACTGGAAGCAGCCAGGTACCAGCTCCCACGCTGCCACTGAGGCTGGTGTGGAGGCAGAAATGGAAACGGGTGTCACCAGCCCATCCCTAAGGTGCACCGGCTCCGAAAGCTACCATAGCTTTTGCACAACTCCCTGTTAAAGAAATGGGCTACTTCCACAAGAGCTACCAGTCACAGCGGGTGGGGGTTGGAATAATAAATCCCTTAGCTCCAGGAACCTTGTGAAGGGCTGGCTGTGCCACCCGACAGACAGGCAGGGAGCAGATGCTGTCCCGCAGAAAGCACGTCAGGAGTGCGTGTTCTCTCCCCATCCACTGTCCACAATGCTACCTTGCACACCAGTGCTGCAAGCAGTTGCCAGGGCTCCACCTCAGCAGAGGTTGGATTAAATTAATTAATACTTAGGTATTTCTCTGGTTACTATATTAGGCCATTGCCAGCCGAAAGGAGGAGCCAGGAGAAGCAAGCATGGCATGATGAGAGCTGGGGAGCCAAAATATCCTGCATAAATTTTTGGAGAAATTAACTTCATCTGGGAAAGACTGCAGCTGTGCTGCTGCGGGTGTCCTAACGAAGCTCTGCGTTCTTATTAATAATTCATGGATTTCACCAGCATGAGGTCTAGCTGCTCAACAGCTAAATGAAATCAGTTCCCTCCTGGGTGTCCCAGCCAGGGAGGGCATGGGGGACCAGGGCTGCGGAGGGGCTGGAGGCAGAGCCCCGGCAAGGTGGGCAGACACACAGCTGGTCTACGTAGCAGGGTCTCCTGAGGAAAGGCAGGGGAGCTTGCAGGAGGAGCGTGTTAAGGACGTGTGCCTTCCTGCCTCGGAGATGTCTCTGGGCATCTTTTCCTAATTTGTCCCCCAAGAGGCTGCCCTGCCGCTGCAGGGTTTGCTGGGCCACCCACCTCTGCTCAAAAAGCCACACCACAAAGCTTCACTTTCATTTGAAACCATCTCCTGCCGTTCGGGCTGCCAAAAAACCAAACAAACCCAACCCCCCTTCTCCCCCCCAATCCCCCAAAACCTAAACAAAGCAAAAAACCACCTCACCCCAGGAGGAGAAAACCTGTGGGCAGCCAGCCACCATGCAACTGCTTTGAACAATGCCAGGACAAGGGGCTCAAGGAAAGGATGCAGAAGAGCTCAGCTGGCCAAATTTGCAAGATGGAGCATTGGGCAGGGGAAACACCCATGGTCCTGTTTTGTGCATAGTTTGCACGATTTTTTCGTTGGGCTGAGGCAACCTGCTGAGGGACCTTGAGGCAGAAAGCAAAGTGAATAAAAACAGCCATGGACAACTTGCCTCAGGGAGCACAAACTGACCGAAATGGTGGCTCGGATAAGAGGCCAGAAAGCTTTATTAATTCATTGACTGCAAGCAGGAACAACGCAGGCAGCACCAGCCCCTGCCTGCATCTGCTGCCGGCTCCCTCCTGCTGGCCTCATCAGCCAAGGCACCGGAGGCACACGGGGAGGATGGGAAAGGAGCGTCCCAGCAATGCACATGTCCACCACCGCTTCCCTGCTCCTCACGCTTCTGTTATCAAGGCCTGCATCCTCCACCCAGAGGCAACCCAGGTGCCTTTAGTATTTGTTTTTAATGAAGGATATGACTGTGCAGTCCATCAGCACATGAACGCAAACACAGCCTGGAAGTTTAAAAACAAGCTTTTAGGCAACGGTTATCATGAAAGCAAACATCTCTGCTGGTGCCTGCGCCGCCCACCGCACCATGCTTCCCCAGGCACCACGGCAGCAGCTGCCTGTCCTGCCCTGCAGCCAGCACCAGCCCCTAAAACCTCCTTTTGCACCCACGAGGCTGGGGCAGATGTGACACCTTGGCCACGCAGATGTCCCTCGAAAGTGTGGCAGCGAGACCCCGAACACTGGCAGATTTCAGCTCAGCTCAGCAGTGCGAATGGCAGAGAGCAAGCACCGCCGCCAGCCAAACCCTGAGCCAGCCAGGCTTCGACAGATCGCTACCAATAACTTGCAGTCACCCTGGAAACACACTGGTGGGCTTTGCAAAGAGCAGGACCCAGATTTACAGCGACGATGGGACTTCTCATTTATTTATTTATTTCTCTTCATCTCCCTCCCCCATTCTGTGTCCAAACAGGCTTGGGTTGTAATTAGCAGCACGCTGCTTTCCCACTGCTTACAAAAGCACAGAGAAAACCAGAATGCAGTGGGCAGGGAAACACAAGCAGGATTAAATACCAACATAAATCATTCTGAGGGTGTAGGACCAGGAACAATTTTACTTTTCACATTTCACTCAGTATTTAAAAAGCACAACCACCTCCAAGCTCCAAGACACCTCCTCGCCTCCATTGTGAAATGGAAACCAGGGTGCTGTGTGGCGCTCAGGCGATGTTGCAGTCCCAGTGCCATTCTCCAGCCTCCCTTCCTCCCACCAAACTCCTCTCTGCCCCCTTGGGTGCCACAGGCTCCGGCTCAGCCCTGGCCCCACGTGCCCTTCCCTTGGCTGCACACCTCAGATCGAACTGGAGACCAGACCTTGCGCAGAAGCTGGTGGTCCTGCACAGGGGCACCTGCCGAGGGAGGATGTCCCTGATGGCTTTAGACTGTCTGAGTAATTCCTGTTGCTGGCCTCTCTCCATATGGAGATGGTTTTTCATCTGCAAGATTGGTGTGCCTGGTCCCCATTTCCTCTCCCCATTTTTCCAGCGAGTGGCTGCCTGTTGCAGGGCTGCCCCACAGAATTTCTTCCTCCCTCTCTGCCTTTGCTTCTAGGTTTGTTGCGTATTAGCTGCGCTGGCTTCTGGAAGTTCTGCAGCATCATCTTTCTTACTTGTTGGATCCCTCCCACCATGCCTCATACCTCAAATACAAGCTATTTGTCCTTTTTCAGGAAATCAGATATTAGGAAGGTTTCAGCTGCTCCAGGAGGCTGGGAAGATTTGGGAGGCAGGTTGAGCAAGAGTTGTGACATCTACCATATTCCGTTCTCCTCTGAGGGGAACCCTCATCTTGCACCCTCTCCCTCTGCGCTCCAGCTCCATCTCATCCCACGTGCATCTCCCACAGCTTGCAAAGACGCGTGTGTGGCTCCCACTGAACTGCCTCGCTGGCTCCAAAACCTGAGAAGAGATTTTTATCAGTGAGGGAGGGACCCTGATATCCTGCCCCATGCTGCAGGGAGCCTTGCACTGAAATCAGTCAGGGCGGAGCCCAGAAGCTTCCTGCACTGAGGAGAGGGGTGTCACCAACCAGTCCAGACTAATGTTTCTCGACCTTCATGATTTACAGCATTAGGAACAAAAGGTCCCTGTTATTTTCCTAATTCTCATTGAAACCAAAGTCTTTTGGGGAGTGCTTGAGCAGACAGATGGGGCAGAGCAGGTGCATGGTCCTCAGGCAGCTCTCCCAGGCATGGCAGGGCCAGGACCAAAGCTGGGAAAGCCCAGGCTGCCGCAGGGAGCCGGGGGCACCGTGGCCTCACGTCCTGCCTCTCCAACACCTTCCAGCTCAGCACGGAGGCTATGCGGATGGGCAGGGAGCACAGGAATGTTCTCACATCCTGCAAGCAAATGCCGCCCCCGTGCTCGGGAGGGATGAGCATCATGGGGACCATGGGGTGCCTGGCCTGTGAACCTCCCGTCTCTCCTCAGCAGGACACTGCCTCACGCAGACCGATGGACATGCACGACAAGCACTGCGGCTTCGAACACATCGCTGCATTTCACACCGTGGCTCTCGCCAAAAGGTGCAGGCAAAGGTCTGGCAAACACAGGTTTCCTTAGCCTGCAATAC
>VZTL01010109.1:0-18957 GCA_013400535.1 Scopus umbretta
GTGTGTGTGTGTGTATATATGTTCCCTATGCTTGTAAACAGCAGAAAAAGCTCTATCCTCCCCCTTCTTGCTGGACTGCAAGTGACACAAGTTTCCTCACGTGCTTCTGGCTGAACAGTCAATGAATGTTTGGCTGATGGATTCCTTGCTGTTTAGTCTAGCCTCTCACCCATCACAGGCAGTGGTATGTATGAGAAGCAGAAACAGAGATGCCCTGAGAAAAGAAAGAGCTGATGCCACAGGAAGGACAGACAGAAGCAGCCGTGGGAGAGAAGCTGCCCAGCGCAGACCAGTACATGGGGACTCCTCTGCCAGCAGCACAACTGGGAGGTGTCAGAGGACTGGGGTGCAGAGGGGCCCCGTGTGAGTCTTCCCATGTTCTGCAAAGGCCCACTGGTTTGGGCGAGAGCACAGTTGTCCCCATCCCCTCAGCTCTGACTGCAGTGAAAGGCTGTGGTTTAGTTTAATTAACAGGAAGGAGGCCATAAGCTGTCCCCAGCCGAGCAGGTCTGGGCAGAGCTGTTGCAGGCAGGGGAAAGCCAGGCGTCAGTGCTACGCTGACTGCAGGTCCTGTAATGGGAGCAGGTGGGGACAGGCGGAGGAGGGACGAGGTGCACCAGGAAGGTGCCGTGGGATGCAGGACACGGGCTGGTATGGCAGTCACTGCCTTGCAATACCAGGACTGCGGCAGCATGGTCCCTGAGGAGCACCCTGGTGTTCCACCCCAGCATGTCCCTGCCTGGCCATCCCCAGGGGACCTGCTGCCGGAGACCCCTCTTGCCCCTGCTCCATCTGCCGGACCACAGGCAGGAGGGCTGGCCCTGAGATTTGGCCGTGTTTTGGATGCAGATTCATCTGGGCGTGTGAAGGGGCTGGGAGCTGCATCTGGGGATGGAGGGAGCACTGGGAAGTCTGTCCATGCCCTGCCAGCACTGTGTAGGGTGGCATCAGCTCAGGCCATTTGGTAGGAGAGCCACCAGATACAGCCATCCTCCCGACAGTCACAACCCCATTAGATGACAGCAGCTTTCCCTTACTACCAGCTTGGGTGGATAGGTTAAGTGGTGACCTTGACATGAAAAGCTCCCTCTCTTGCCTGCAACTCCAGAGCCATCCAGTGCTCTGCTGACGCTTTACTCCTGCAGGTATAAAGCACTAGGAGTGTCAGCAGATAGTCAGGTACAAACATGCCAGATGTGCAAATCTTCTGCTGAAGCATCAAGTGCTAGCCACGAACTGAGCTCCTTGGTCCTTAGTGGGAGCTGAGCAGTCTTCGATGTCATCCCCTCTTCCTCCTGCAGCACCGAGTACTACTAGATACAGATAAGGGGATGCCACGCTCCTTTCTGCTTTGCTCTGTTAGCAGTCTTATAAATAGCATTTCCCGAGTGATTTGTTTAGTTTGATTTTTGTTTTCTTTCTAAGAAAGAGATGATAAAGCTGAACTGATTGACATTTTGATCTGGACCAGCCCTCCTGAAGAATACTCCTTTTATATCACACCTTAGGTAACCAATGCATAGTACATCCTACTTTTCTGAAACAAGCATGTGGGGTCAGTCTCATAGGATCAATTAAAATAAAGGACAGGACTGATTTTCACTTGGTTGTCTTCTGGCCAAGTTATGTGGCTTCTTTGTCATTCCTCCCCCTCCCCCCCTTCTAAATTGCATTTAAAAAAAGTAAAGAAGAGAAACAAATTCTTGACTTTATTTGGCTGGAGAATATCCTCATGAGGGAGGGAAGCTTTAAATGTTTCTCATGATGGATTGCTGTGATGGGCGCTGGTACAATGCCATCTTTGCTTAGGCCACCAGAGTATTGGTGAGATTTTTTTGCTATCCTGCTGTTGTGTTTACAAAGCTGTGTAACTCCTCCAACTTTAGGAAATCCACTGCTGAGCTTGTGTGATGGTGTGGCTCCCACTGCTCAATTGACGCACATGGAAAGCTTTAAATATCAAGTCTAAAGGTGATTTAGCTTCTCGCTTATAGAGGCAACAGATGCATAAGCCAAGAATTCACTTCTTGGTGGTTGTAGAGTGGTGAAGAGGGAATTTCTGCTTGCAGGAGTGCGGCTATTCCTGTGACTGGGGGACAGTTTTAAAAAAGCAGCTAATGGCTAGCTTTAACCTCACTCCCATGAAATCAGAGGGGCCCAGTTATGAGGCTAGTGAAAACTGAGTTAGGCTAACAACGTCAAAAATACTACCCTTAAAGCTCATGTGTTTTTTCATTTGTTTGTGTAGAGACTACCCTCAGACTAGAGTAGTATTGCTCAGGGGTGGAGGGAAGGTAAGTATCTCTTCCACATGCGTCCTTGCCTGCAGGCAAGATACACATTTTTGTCTGTGTGTAGAGACAGGAGGGTTTCTGTTGGTTTTCTATCTACATAAATCTAAGGCCATGTCTCAGAGTCAGGTAATTCAGCTAATTCAGTCAGGATCGGGCACACGAACACGGTCTCTGGACAAGGCTCGCCAAAGTACTATTGCTTGTTCATTCAGCACAATCTCACCTGTAGAGCAAGGGTAGACTCAGGAACTGACCGTGGGACCTGTTGTACTGCCAGCACTGCCAACGAGAGCCAGGAGCAGTGCTGAGAAGGTGCTCTGGGAGGGTGCTGAGGGGCAAGTGGGGAGGTGAGCGCTTGGTAGAGCTCTTCCAGCTGGGGAGAGCGTAGCGAAAGGATGTGGTTCAATCCCGACAATGGCTTATTGACTGCAGTCAGCATGCAAAAACCATCAGGTTTTTTTTTGGAAATGGTCAGTACCTACATCAATCTCAGCAGAAACGAGATGCTGGATTGCAGCCAGGCAAACCAGAATCAGGTGGCTGGAATTAGATGAGTACATGCAGTTCAATTTTTTTGTGCTGCAGCTCTTGCATTGACAAGCAGGTCAGTACAGATGGAAAACATGGGCAGAAATGGCAGTCCCTCCCCATGCCAGTCTGGGAAGTGCCATGAGCCAGGGACTGCCATGGGGTTTCCGCGTTCTTTTCAAGTCATAGCTCACAGGCATGTGCAGGAAATTAGTGAGTGAGAAATGACTCAGTAATGAATATTTCGGCAGCTTAACCTCCCCAGATTTGGAGTGGGCATTTAGGCAGTTTTCTGTTTGTCTGCTGGTAAAATTAATTGGGCAGAGGCAGGCAAATGCAATTAGTTCATAATTGAAAGCAATAGGGACAGTGCTGGGAGAAGCACAGGGCTATCGGGCTGTTCCAAAGAGTCGCCTGTGTCCAATAACAAACCTTTGTGAGAAAAGCTGCTGACAAAATCTTATGATTTTTCTTCCTCCTCCAGGGAAACTACCCTTTCTTCTTCCCATTCAGACAATGGACTGCCAAGTGGGGTGTTCAGCAGCCCAGGCTCCACTTTCATCCTGGATGAGCGAGTACAGCTAACCGTGGGCCTGCAGACCCAGGAAAGACATTTGATCTTGTTCAGTGATGTGCTGGTCATCGCCAAGTCCAAGTAAGAGGAATTCACACTCACTCCTTCTCCCCAGTATGTGCTGTTGAAGGTAGGCTCCAAGCCATTTGCAGAGCAGGCATCAAAACAACTCTTCTTTACAAATACGGATCTAAAATGTGGCATCTTCCCCTTTCACTTCCAGAAATTCATCTTGATATTAATGTTTCCCTCCATTTTCCTGAAGGAAAAGGTTGTCTAATTGGGTTTGCCCTTTCCCTTATGTGGCTTCTTGAAGAAATAGCATGAGGGCAAGAGGCAGTAAGGGCAGAAAATTGACTCCTGCTCTGGCTACATCTGCCACACATAAATTAAGAGCTTAGGTGACTTCAGTTATTAGCATAGACAGTAATTAGCCTAAATCACCATCCACCTGAACGAGGCTCTAGTGAATCACGTTGCCGTAAGTCACAGCTGCCCCACTGCAGCCACCAACCCAAAAATCCACTTACAAAACTTTCTTGTAGTGCCTCCACATGCCCAGACATTTTGTTTCGGGGGTCTTGTTGCTGTCACTGCATCTGCATGACCAGAAGGTGGCATGACCAGACTTTCGAGGTCTAGATGTTAGGATCTGGCCTAAGAAGTCCATAATCTGAATTGCAGATCTTCCTCCAGCCTGAAGCTGAAAAAGCAGGTGCATCTGAGTGAAGTATGGACCGGCACTTGTCTCAGCGAAGTGACAGAGAAAAAGATGGGTCCCGAGAATTCGTTTGTCATCGGCTGGCCTACCACCAACTATGTTGTCACCTTCAGGTATCCCGTCAGATATCACTATCCCAGTCAAGTGAAACAATAACTGAGGCTATAGGGCCCTGAACTCTACTACAACCCTTCTCCCCATTCAGTAGAGGACTTCCAGTCACGTTAGGCAGTGTGGCAAAAACTTAGATGTTGGGAGACAGTCATCTTAGAAAGATATCTGAAGGTTGGTCTCTGAGAGCCTTTTAGAGGACCAACCCTTGCAAGTGTTGTTACAGCAAGGGCTAACCCTGCTGCAGAGCATCCTGGAACATCAGAACCAAATCTACCATAGCAAACCAGCTTATGCCATCATATAACTTACAAGCATGTTGTTTCAGCACGTGCCAGCAGCCCTTTCTGTAGCAGATTAGCCCCTAGTTTGAGAATTTTTCATTACAAAGGACAGGTTAGTTATGTCAATGAAAAATGCCAGATGGCCTTGTGCCAGGGTTAAATCCTTTATCCACCCCTAGTGTGGCATGGACAGCTCCTGGGCAAACCTTCCTCCTGCAGTTGTCTGTGTCCCAAGCCTACAGCAACAGCCTATAAAGATGGAAAGGTTCTTCAAGATGGGTCTGCACAAGCAGTACAGTCCAGAGCTTGCTTAGCCCTTGCTAACGCCAAAAATAGAAATGCAGGGGAGCATGGAGCAGGTGAAAGAGCAGCCTACTCATGTCCAAATGCCATCTCAAAGGCTGTCCCAGTGTTGTGCCTGAGCTAATAAGGCTCACCAAGAAGCAGGTGAGCTTTCTATTACCTGGAGCTCAGTCTGTCCTGACTAAGTTGAATCTAGAGCTGGTATATCCACAGGGAGCTCAGGTCACTGCTGGCTCAGGCATCTCTGCTTCATACCCTCTTTTGCAAAGCAGAGACATCTTGCAAAGCAGAGTCTTCGAGGGTCGCTCTGTCCTCAGGGGTTCTGCTGGCACAGCTAAGAAGGGCCTCTCTGGCCTGATGCTTTTCCTTCTGTGGGGGCAGCTGCCTTGGTGGAAAAAGAAATGGGAACCATACCATGGCTTCCTGTGTGCTGTCCCATCATTTCCAGGGGTCAGGATGGTCTCTCCCTGATGATGCATTCCTGGCCTTAGGACTTACGCTCTGACATGCAAGCTGCTGTTTGTGTCTTAGTCCAAACTCAACAGCAGTTCCATTTCCTTCATGTAACTGAGACCTGGGTAACCTGTGTTGGCAGCAGAAGCTTCTAGGAATGGCAGACATTAGGTAGGAAATAATAGGAGAAATAATATAGCTATTAAAGGTCACTGCAAAAAAAATGAGGGCCCACAAGATGAGTTAACTCCAACATCACAGAAAGATATTTGTCCCTTATCTGAACACTACCAGCCTGGGCAAGAAATGTAGTCCAGTTTATTGCTGGATATTTTTTTTGTTATTATTATTTTTGTTATTTGTTAAAATAGGACAGAAACAGGAAAGGACTGTGCTTTTGTTCCAGGGCTTTGCAGGAAGGAACTTTGACTTACAGCTATATATAAATGAAACTGGGTAGAGTTTCCAAAGGCTGTTACCCCCTCAGCACTTGTTTGATGATCTGCCTCCCTTTTTATCTTCAGCTCAGCTGACGTGAAGGAACGATGGCTGTCGGCATTACTGTGGTAAGTGACCCTCCTTTCATCCTCTTCCTGGGTGGTTCCGGTCCTCAGAGAAATTTGTCATGCTGGTGTCAAATTGCCTTCTGATTTTTAGCACATTAAGTGTCTAGCTACTGTTTGAAAAATCCACCTTTGAAACCTGAATGTAGAAGCCCCTGGGTGAAAGCAAAATTGGTGTTGACAGTGCAGAAAAGATGAAAGCCACTAGAAGATAACATGGTTGGAGCACCTTTTTTCCTTTGGAGCTGGAGGTTGGCTTTGCTAATCACTATGGAAATGTCACAAGTGTTACTGATTCTTCAGATGTTTCTTGATTTGAACTAAAGTTTGTATTTCCTGGCATCTAGAGGCTATAGTTGTTTCTTTTTTGTGTTACATTTTTGTACGTTGTTTCCACCAACATCCAGGCAGAAGTGTTTGTATAGGGACAGAGAGGGGAAGAAGTCTCTTGATCTGCGGAGAACAGTAATGATCCTAAGGATGATGGAAGGTGTTATGCTGCACACATCTATCTGCATTAAAATACTGCCATGTGGGGTTTTGCTAGTCTGGGGCCTGAAATAAAGATAAAGAAGCCAGTAAGAGCATGTGACCACACTACGAACATTGCATGTTATTGTTACTGTCGTAATTAATCTGTATTTATTATAGTGGCAAGGAGCAGGTCCCTTGGACTTCTTGGATCCAAATCTTAGGGTCCTTCTCAAGTTTGGTTGGGAAATTATATTCCCTCCCCTTTTCTTTGAATTTCAGGCACATCAATGAGATAAAACAGAATGAATATCCGAAGAATCTAACCCTTCAGATCTTTGTGCTGGATGCTGACAACTGTTCTTCTGTAAGTAAAGCTGAGAACCTGCTCATCAGACCAGCACGACATGGAGGTGTGTGGGGTAGGGGCAGGCAGGCAAGGCTGTGGTGCTGCTGCTGCTATCCCGGTTTAAAACTCAAGTCCCACCTCAAAAGGTTTTAGAGGGTGTGCATCTGAGCAGCTGCATCCTTACCACTGGAAGCTGACTCAGAGAGTTTTGGTTTGGGAAATCAAGAGGTAGCCAGACTCTTACCAAAGAACAGTTAATTCTTAAGATTATTCTTGGCATCTGGTTTCTTTCCTCTTTTCCTTCTGCTTGACTTCGTAATCGGTGATGGTTTGTGGTTGAGTGCCCAGTCATTCCTATTTTCAGTGCAATAAGGTGAGGATATTGATGATGAAAGAGTCAGTGGTGTGTTCTCCTGAATTAATTTACTGGAATATGTCCCAGTCTCTTCATGTTAATAGCATACATTTCTAGGCTTCATGCCAAGCTTGGTGGGTCACATTTACATCCTGGGGACTCTTCCCTCAGAGAGCAACCCCAGGCACTCATGGTTTATGAGCATTGTGCATTGTTCACCTTTTGGAGTGACAGTGGCACTACTATCAGTCAAATACTGATGTGATCAAATACAGCATCTGAACACCACCCAGTTCCCGTCATTTCTACTGAGCGAACTCTTTGGATGGTATAATAAACCTGTGACAGAAGAAGTAGCAGAGAACAGTTTTCACAATGTATGGCCATCACCCTTAACAATGATCCCAGTGTAGTTCAAATTAGTACAAGTCTTCTAACCATGAACATTTAATAAAGACAGTCAATAGACAGATAAGTGACATTTTCCCCAGATTTTAAAAAGCTACAAGAAACCTCAACCAAACTTCATGCCTTCTTATTAGCTTCCTATATTTTCTCTGTTTTCCTTTCTAGACTACCGCAGTCAATGTGTCCAATGTGGAAACTGCAGAGAGTGTGATGAAGAAGACCCTTCTACAGCTTGGACTTCCTGTAAGTGGCAGTTGCGTAGTCTGCCAGATCTTAGCTATGGAAGCTAGTTTACAGGACAGTGCAGATGTGGAAAAGCCTAGATTTGCTGTAGCTAACCAGTAAGGCATGAATACTCTGTGGACTACAAGATGAAGCAATCTATTTGTGTGGGTGCCAAGTATTAGAAACACAGACATGCTTACATGCCTACATTAAATTCAGTCCTTGTATAATAAAGTCCTTTAGATTTCAGAGGACTTCAATGCTTGCAATCCAGCATTAGGATTGAGCCAAGCTTCTCAAAGGATTATTAATATAGCCATGAAATACTAAAGAAATCAGTGATGCTATCAGGTGAGCCTTGCCCATTGCAGTGGTCCAGCCTTTCCCATTACAGTGTTTAACAGGTAGCTTTGACAGTGTTCCAGTAGTTTAATACCAAGGAATTTTGTGGAACATACTGCTAAAATAGGCCAGGAAACCATCATGTGGGTTTACGCTCTGATGGCTCTGTCTTATCTTCTCCTGAACCTTTTCCCTTTCACTCCGTGTCAGACAGACTGATCCAGAGCACCATTCCTCCCAGCCATGTGGCTGTCCTGGACGTAGCTGTGCATGTCTGGCTTCTTGGCCTGTTCAACTGTTTTCTCTGTCTGTTGCTTTCTGAGTGGAGTGCAGGCTCGTGGACCCTCACCCTGGCCCCCTTCACCTAATATTTTTCTCTTCTGTGTTCCTCAACTGCTAGGGCAGGACAAGTGAACACCACCTCTGGGTGATCTCAGGAAAAGATGACCCTCCTTACCCTCTCATTGGTAAGAGCTCTCCCATTTTCCCTCAATTCTAGCACCACAGGAACAAGTCATAAATGATACTGGTGCATGTGGCAGAGAAACATCTCAAATGTGACACTCTTCACTTAAAAAAGCAATTGTAGGGGGACTGTTGCTGATGTGAGATATGACATCAACCTGATGTGAGATGTCACTTGGCTTTTATGGTCTCAGGATCCATGGTGACATCTTTGAAGATCTTCACACTTACCTCCCTTTTCCAAGCAAATCTGTGTGTTTCTGGATGGGAGCCCATAACACTGTTCAGCAGATGCTCCAAATAAACAGGAGATTTTTAGGCTGGCCGAGGAAGTTCTTTCTATGCAGCAGATGTGATGCAAGGGTAGGACATGCCGTAAAGCCCAGTCCCATCCCTGTGACTGCTGGTATGAGCTTGCAGGGCTACATGCTTGGAGGCAGGTCATCCTCTCCTGCTCAGCTTTGCAGTCTTCCTCTCCTCACAGGCAGTGCATGTGGTCTGGGGCAGACTCAGCCCTCATGGCCTTATTGTCAAGTCAGACTGAGGTTGCACTGACAGTCCTGACAGACAGCGTGTACTCACACTAAGGAGCCCACCATTTAGATCTAGCCAGAGAGGAAGCAAGGAAATACACTGATTTACCCAGCATTTAAACCAAAGCTGTTAGGTGCATTTAAACTGCTGCTTGCTTCTCTGACAGATGTATCAATGGTGCAGCTATTGCTCAGACTGTTTTGCCATATAGCATACTGCTTAGTTATGCTGTACGAGTAATTTCTGCATTAACTCAGCGTTGTGTTTTCAGTGATAACCCAATAAATATATCCTCAGTCTCTGCAAGGAACTGTATGCAGGTTGGTTTATGAAAGAGATCTTGCTCCAAAGACCATGTGGTTGTAGTAAGACTATTACTCTGGGGCTCTTTAGACTGCACATGTTTATTTGTGGGTGATTACTGGTGTTTTCCAAGTCGTCGTGGCACATGCTTACTTTTGGTATCCATCCAATACATACTAGACTGTCATAGTAAGCTAACTCCTGCACAGGGCAATGCTTACAGTATTTTGTTAGTGCAGTGGGGACCATAAGCCTATTGATAAGGGCTTAAACCCAGTTAATTTTGCTTGGTTCCATAATGTTCTAGAGAACTGCTAATGAAGAGTGGCTGGCCAGGTGTAACTGGATGAAATTATTTGTAAAGCAATATATGCATAGATGTGCCCTGGCCTCTTTAGTCCACAAGTGGAGGTTTTGAGCAACATTGCTTAAAGACCCAGCTGCAGTGGGAGCCACTGGATGTGGGTGCATCCTTCTGCCTGGATTTGGAGCTGTTTTCACATAGCTCTGCATCTTTGCTTGCTCTTCACACACCTCTTTGCTCAACAGGGCATGAGCATCCTTTCAGCATTGCACTGAACTGCCTCCGGGACTCTGCGGACCAGCAACAAGGAACGAACAATAACACCCTCCTGGCTGATGGGACAGAGACTTCCTTCCTTGATCAACTCCCAAAGGAAAAACAGTGTCAGTTTGTCCTGAAACCCAAGCTCCAAGCTCCAATGCAGCTGAGGAGAGGTAGGGGCTGCAGGAGTGCATTATGGCTGGGCAGAGACTTTGCTGCTTTCCATGGCAGTGCCAAACTCTTCCTAGCATCATACATGTATTCCAGAGCCACTCTCATACCTGAGGGTGTGCAAAGAGGAAGAGATTGCAGAGGGGTGAAATTTGTCTGCACAAATGTTCAGAATTAGTTTTCAGTGCTTGATTAGCCTCCAAGTGGAAGCCATTCTTACATTGCACAGGCAACAAGGTTCCCTGAAGAACAGTGATTGAATAAAAGTTTTGCTGATGGTTGAGAGATGAACAAGTGGTTTCACTGCTGTATACTATCTGACCGTCCCCATTAAGAGTGCAGTTATTAAACATGCAAAGTCCTTGCTTTGCTGGGAACTCTGCCTCTGCTGTAGATCACTCACTGACTAGTAGGAAGGACAGACAGATGTGTAACAAAGGTCTCTGCTTTCTTTCAGAGTCACTGCAGAAGCACACCAAGAGGAAAAAGTCCTTGATTGACTGGGCCTTGCGCCGCAGCACCAGCACCCCCATGGGCAGCCCTCCTTCACAGTCTCCTACCACCCCACGGAAGCTCTTCGGCCTGTCTCTGTCCTCTGTCTGTCCTGATGGGATCCTTCCCAAGCCAATCATGGTGAGGAGTAGCCTGGATTGTTTGTCCTGACATAAATTTGATGTGTTTAGCCCGGAATTTAAAGTCACTTGTGGTATTTATGAGGATTGGATGGGAAAGACGACCAGCATTTGCCTGTGATTCAGATCTAGCTCAGTAACAAGGGTAGAAGCATCCCTCTCCAATGTAATCCCTATCACTTTGTGCACAGATGTCCATCCTGTTTCAATGGGTGTCTCTAACCAGGTCGTCACAAGCTGACAAGGGGCAATGTTGGTGGACTATGGCATGCTACATAGCCTGCACCTCTTTTCACTACAAGTGTCGACTGGACTCACACTTGCCACAGGATAAGCGTACCCACATCAGCTGTACCTGCAACTTAGCTGACAAGCTCTTGTCCCTAGTTAAATCATGATGAATCTCTTCTATGTCTGTCCTCTTCCTGGTACTGACGAAGTCTTACGCTAATTATGTTATAATATGTGAGGTATAATATACACAAACAACAGGGTAAAGTGTTAGGCTCTTAAGTACAACTGGGCTTTCTCTTAGGATATGCTGCTCCTGCTGTACCACGAAGGTCCTTCTACTAGGGGCATTTTCAGACGTTCTGCCAATGCCAAGACTTGCAAGGAGCTGAAAGAGAAATTAAACTCTGGAGATGATGTCCAGGTGGATGGAGAGTCAGTCTTCGTGGCTGCAGCTGTCATCACGGTATGTTTGGCCAAGTAACTCAGCTGTCTGAGCTAATCGTACCTTCCTTCTTTAAGGAAGCAACATGAGTCTTTACGGGTAGGGAAGATTTGTTGAGGGGAACACAAAGCATTTTCCAGCAAGGCACGTTCTCACCTGATGGCTTTGTCCATCTGTGTGCACCAAGGTATCTGTCTGACACTGTGGAGCTTGTTTTCACGTGCAGGTATGTGCAGTGGCCCTCAGGCCAGTGTTTAATTTTGCACCTCCCTGTACAAACCAGCCTCCAGTAGGCGCTATAGTAATGTGTACCTCCAAGATAACCATGTTATCTGTATAGTGCTGAATAACATGCCAGAGTCTGGACTCAGCAATTCAGACGCTGCACTGACATAGGCATGAAGCCCTTTGGTGACTGCAGCACAGATGCTTTTTGTCCTTTCTGGATGCACAGAAGAGACTGCAGGGAGATATGGGAGGACTCGTGCCATTTAAGTGCAACTGCTCTGCATCCCCACCGAAACAGAGCGGCCGTGCTCAGAGGAGCTGGCCTGTTCTACCTAGACCCTAAGCCTTCACCCTCTAATCAGCCAGCAAGCAAGAGGGAAAACAGCTGCCAAATGCAAGCAGAGGGTTGTGGTGGGTAAGGGATGAAGCTTGCAATAAGACCCGAGTTTTAGTAAGAAAAAGCCTGTCTGCACTGGGAATGAAATCTCATCAGAATTCAGGCACCTGAAGTATCAAAAAACATCCCTGTCCCTTGTTCTTGTTGGCGTAAAACAAGAAGCTATTGACTGGAAGGATATCCAGGCACTTTCCAACGCAAGACATACAAGTTGTTAAATAGTCCCCTGAGAATAAAATGGCAATCCTCATAGCTGAGAAGTGTTTCAAACAGAATTATGCACAGCCTTAGGTATGAGACCTTTGCCTGCTGCAATAGCCATCAGGCCTGTTCTGGAGAAGGGGCAGGGCACGAGGGTTGGCTGTTCACCCTCTGCCACCAGCAGCTGCAACACAGTTCTGCAGTGCTACAGTGGGAGAGCCCTGAGGAGGACAGCTTGGTGGAAGTGGGGAGGGGAGGAGAAATGTATTTGCGTCATGTCTTGTTTTATCTTCTGCTTAATATGAATAAACAATGACTATATGCATCATGAAACCAAAACAAGGAATTCAAAACTGACCAGACTGCTCTGCATGTATATATTTAATTCAGGATTTTCTCCGAAATATACCTGACAGTGTTCTATCCTCAGACATGCACGGACTGTGGATGGAAGCTGTGGACACAGAAAATCGGGTACATAAGATTGAAGCTATCAAAAGGTTCGTAAAAGCCTTTCTAAAAGCTTCTTTTGGTGGGAGAAGGGGAAGCGTACAGCCCTAAGCATAGGCTTCATCTTCTGGGAGATTCCTGGCAAAGGTCCAGGCCACAGTAGAGTTATTGCTGATTGCCAGTGTCACTGGTCAGAACATTTTCCTTTCAGGGGTCTTTTATGAGCATTGTGAATGTGTCTGACCCCAAAAAATGTCATTAGAAAATTCTTTTCTGATGACCAGTTCAAATTACCAGAACTAGCAAACTGAAAAAGCACAATAATTCAGCCACCAGGAGTACATCAAATGGTAGCAGAATTAGATCCTTAACAATGGTAACTTTTTTCTTACGTGCACAAAATGAAGCTGAGCATCATATTGGCAGTCAGAAGAAAAAGCCCTGCCAAGATGGTGACTGGGACCTTGAAAACCGCTTTATGGCCTTGAAACTGCTGCCCTGAGCAAGAACAGTCTTGTCAGCATCCTGTGGGCTGTGCTGTATATCAAACCTCTTCTTGCCAATGGCTCAGTTCAGTTTTTGAACTTCACCGTTTGGCCTGGGCCTCCTTCCTCCATTCCTAAAGCATGGGACACAGGCAATGGCATTGTCTCATGTGCTGCTGGCCTGGAGCTGTATGCATCTCCTTGGGGTGATTGTTATTTTGTTAAGGCATTATGGGCTTCCACCCACTTGTTCAGGATGTAAGTCCTTTGGTCCCTCCAGCTCTGTGACCAGAGCAGGTAGGCAATATGGATGTAAAGTTGTGGCTCTCACATAAGTCGGTGGAGGGGAGTGACACAGTCTTACTTTACTATCAAATGTGAATGTCTCAGACTGGCTGCAAAAGGGCAGAAGGGAGGAAAAGCTTTGGGAAGCAGCTTCTGATATTTGAAGAGCAGATTTTTCTGAACAGCACTGTTTTCCTTTGTTCCCACTCCATGAATAGTCTAGTCAACCAGCTTCCAGAGGCCAACCTCATCTTACTCAGACACCTGTTTGGAGTCCTTCATCATATTGAGCAGAATTCCGGTGTCAATCAGATGAATGCCTTTAACCTGGCTCTTTGCATAGCACCCAATATGCTGTGGCTACCAAGTCCCACTGGGCCTGAAGAGGAGAGCAGGTCTACGAAGAAGGTAATCTTCTGTGGGCTTGGCCTCACGCTTGTCTTCCCCTTTTACTGCTTTTTATGGGCACTGTATTTTGTAGCCTAAAGGAAGGCACAAGATCAGTGACAGTGCTGGCTGAGTGGCATCCAGGCATTGTCTTTTCCCCTGTGCAGCTATGCCCATGCTTGTAGGGGAATTTGGCCACTCAGTTTATCCAAGGTAGAAAGGGAAGCTGTGTTTACTTTACCAGATGAACTTCCTATATAGTCAAGCAAGCACAAGAAAGATGGAGCAGCTGAAGCTAGACACTGCCACTTCAGCTAGGTCTAAAGCCATCTTGCAGAGACAAAGTAAGCAATGAACATGGCAGTGCACCAGAGGGGAGGAATGCTTCTTCGTAGTTTAGAAGGTGTTATCAACAGTAAGGAAAGTTGTAGAACGTGTTGTACCCAGCTCACTGTACCAGTTCATGTAGCTCATATTCTTGCCCCAGGTGTAGTTCATAGAGACACATTGCCATGTTCTTAACAGTGGCTTGAGCAAAAGATTCTGTAGGAAGTTACGTCCTTGTCAAAGGAAAAGGAACATTCTGGGACTGATTTGACTTGCTTTAATTTATATAGCTGGCTATATTTTCTTGAAACTGATTCTGTAAATTCACGTCTTTGCCAGGTGGCCTTGTTAGTGCAGTTCCTGATTGAAAACTCAGGAGAGATTTTTGGAGGTGACATTGCTTCCTTGTTTCAAAGACCAGACAAAAAGAAGTCAAAAAACTCAGAGGAGTCTCTGGGTAAGTTGGTGATACTGCATCTTCCAGAAATGTTTAAAAATCTTTTAATAAGTAAACTCCTCATCCAAAAGAGTTTGCTTTTCCTTCACGTCTCTTCCAAGGAAAAGCATTGAAAAACAGTTGGGTTTGGTTTTCCCTTTGCCTGTCAGGCATAGGCAGGAAGCGAGGGCAAAGCAGGGGGCTGAGGTGCATCACTTCAAATGTGTCCCTGAGGATGGTTGTTCTTTCTCTGTGGCTGTTTTTCAACCTGTTCCAGCCATCACAAGAATTTAGTGTAGCCTTAGCAATGCCATGTCCCAGCAGTCTTTTCTTCCAGATTAGTTCTGTAAAGCTAAACCAAATGGTTGAATGGAAGGAGATTGAGTTGTCTCTGTTAACTATCCTATGAATACAGGCCGGTTGTGGCAGCTCAGGTCATCAAGGCAGAACTTTTGATATTGTTCCCTGCTCGGGTCCCTGTGAAAATAATGGATCGTCTTTGCTTTTCTATGGACTTGATAATATTTCCCTGCCTTGGTTGTAAGTACTGTATGGGGCTAGGAGACGTAGGCAACAAATTAATTTGTGTTCTCTGCCTCAGGCATAGGCTTGCCTCAGCATGATGATTCCTCTGATGAGCTGGAATTTTCTGCTTGTGACCCAGAAGGACCAAAGCACCACCTGGTACCTGAAACAGATGCCTTTTTTGAACCATCTAGCAGCTTGTTACTCGATGAGGATCAGGAAGACTGGGACTTGTTCAGTGAGATCACAGCCTGCTACCAAAGCAAAGCCCAGAAGAACACCAGTGCGGACAGCTATGACCTCCTGGAAGAGGAGGGCTCCTTCTGCTCCATCGGCTCAATACGCTCACTCAGCCCGGCCAGGGACCGGTGCTCATCAGAGCCCAGTGTCTGCCTCAGCTCCCAGCTTCCTGCTCAGAGCCATGAGCCGGTGGCCCGCCAGTCCAGCTGCGATGCCACCATCATGCACAGCCATACAGACTACATCCACAGGCTCAAGCAGCTGCAGGTGGAGAGCCAGAAGTTGATTGATGAAGGCCTAAGCCCTGGGGTTAATAAGGCCAGGCAGAACTTGTGGCAATCGCCTCAGACCAGCTCTAGGGTGAAGCAGCTCAGCCTTCAGAAATCTAGCGTGTCCAACAGGTCCAGCTTCTCTAGCTTGTCCTCTACTACCACCTCCCCATCTGCCTCCTCACTTAGCTCCTTAGATAGTGCTTTCTCCTACTGCTCAGAGTCATCAGCCATTAGTCCCACAGATGTCTCAACCCTGCCATTCATGTTTGGCACATCTGCCAGGCTTCATGCTGTGTCCCCCAAGATTGCCAAGAGATCCCCGAAAGAGTGGCACAAGTCCTTCATGTCTCCTGTGCCTTTACATCCATGCGACCTGGACAGTTTCAATGATTATGAACCCAAGGCTGTAGAGAGCAGTCATTGCTTTGGTGAGAAGAAAAGTTTGCCATCTGTCAGCAGAGCTGCCTTGGGAAGTCCGCTAACTGACATTGACTGGGAAGAAAAGAAGAGACAGGTGAGTTGTGTAGGGAGCCCTGGCCCAGGGCTCAGGAGCCGGGATTATACCAAAGAGTTTGAAGAAAACCCTGAGCTCCCAGCTGTCAGCCCTGACAACGAGAAATCCCCACAGATCAGCCACCAGCAGCATAGGGAGAAGGCAGTGAAGAACATAGAAATCAAAAGTGTTGATGCCTGCCCTCCAAGCCAGGAAAGCCTGAAGCGCACCAAGATAACTTTTTACATGGCCCCAAATAAAGAAAACTCTTGGGGGTCTCCAGTGGAAGAGGAAGAGGAGAGATCTATGGCAAACACCAGCAGCAGTGACTCACCCAGCAGCAGCAGTGAACAAAGTCCTTCCAAGAGCTTACAGACTGTGAGAGTCCATATCCCCCAGACAGTTTTCTACGGGCAGAATACCCCCCTTGTCCTGCAATCCATCTCCAGGCGCTACCACCATGAACCAATGATCCCATCCCTGCAGGCAGAGCACAAAGAAAGCCCCCAAAGTGCCTCGGCTCCCGAGGAGCTGGAGAGCAAGCCCATGGAAATGGCGCAGGCGCCAACCCAGAGCAAGGGCTTCAACACATTCAGCCACACCATCCGTATCATCCTCCCCGCCTCCATTCGAAACACCGTCAGGGAGTATTTCAAGCACGATGAAGCCAAGGCCTGTCCCACGGCTGAGGCGCAAGCGGTGGAGAATGAACTCCTCCGGAGCAGGGTGGAGTGGCTCAGGAGACAGCCACTGGCAGAGGTAGCCACAGAGGAGCGTGATACAGTGGCATTTGCTAAAGAGACGTTTGTCTAGGGAGATGGATGTGGAAGAACTAAATATTTTTTGTGTATGTGCAGCAGAAAATATTCTGTAAGATATGACCAGGGTGTGAAGAATCTAGCAGGCTGCATGGGGCAATAAATGTAAAGTGACACTAATATGTATGTAATGTTGGGGTTTAATATTCATTTTGGCTGGGGCCGGGGGCGGGGTGGGGGGAGGGCATGTTCTTGTTTTTTCTTTACACCCTTTTTCTACAGAAGGGACTTCACTGGCTGGGTGTCTAGTGGGCTGAATGCCACCAGACTCTCCCTGTCCGTGAATTAGCTGACCTGTACAGGGTCTGACTCCTTTTCTTTCTAAAGCGGGAAAGGAGATCCAAGCAGCTGCTGATGTGTGTGAATGACCGGAGAAGTGGGACAGCTAATGCTCCATCAGCATTAGTTAAAAATCTTTACGCTTGCACAAAATCCTCCACAATTCATCACCGCCATTCATCCAAAGGAAGACCCTTCACCTCCGACCCAGAAATCACTGCTGCTTCTCTCTGCTCATCTGTTGTCCCCCAGTGGTCTCGTTCACAGTCTGCGTTCATTGCTGTTTGAGGCTGGGTTCCAGAAACACCACATGGAGCCCAGAGCCAAAAGCCCAGCTTTCACTGACAGACAGCATACGTAACATTTTAACCCCAAGATTGCTTTTCCCTCCAATTAATGATGCATTGATTCTCTCAATCAATGAGACTGAGCCACAGTCACTATAAAGGATTTTAGCACTGTCGCTTTGGCAGGGCTATGAACATTTGTTGTCTTGTGTGTCCTCTGGGAGTAGCTGGTCCTTTTAGTCCTAGTAAAAGGTGACATTATATTTCTGTAAATGATGGTGACATTTCAGAAGGCCCTTTCCAGAAGCAGCGTGGATGGGGCAACTAATCAAATTCCCAATCATGCTGAGAGGGACTTAAGCAGGATTTGGCTTTAGCATGAGGTCAAGGAGTTGTGGAAGTTGTCAAGAATGTTGTTGAGTGGATGCTGAAGCAAAGCCCCATCTGGCCAGAAAGTTGTCAGACAGTCCATAAGCTGAGACTCTCCAGGCTTCAACAGCACTGACGCTGTCTCAGAGAAGCAGTGAGTTCCCACTCAGCATAATACACGGCCCAATGTGCTCCAGCAGAATTAAGTTTGGAGAAGTGCCAGGCAGGGATGCGCTAAGCAGGCTGCTTGTGTTGCACCACCAAAGAAGTGCAGCCAGGGGATTCTTGGAGCATCCCTGTGACTCCACTCAAAGCAATGCTCAGAAATGCCATAGCCATAATGGGACGTGCTTAGAGGGTTGTGATGCTGCCAGCTGAGTTCTAGAAAGAAGTTGAGAGCACCACGTTAGTTTGACAGGTGTTAAGAAAATGATGGGAAAAGTCGCAAAGGTTAAAAGGTTGAGGATGTTTCATTTGAAAGTTATGCGAGAGATTTCTAAGGTGACTTCTCTCAGAGAGACACTCCTTTTACTTAATTAACAGTGAATCGGTGAAGGACAAGAGAAATACATGAATCCTAATGATTGAAAGGTAGTCCTTGTGGAGTAAGTGCCCCCTGCAAGTTGCTGACAATAGCTGTATCTGGAGTTGCTTGACACCTCCCATGGTTCAGTCCTTGCACAGAGGGAGAAGCCAGCTCTGTAGGATGATCTAGTAGGTATCAGATGCCTCCACTCACCTGCCAGGTGCCTGTGACAGTCAGTGCCAGGAAGCTGGCCCAGCACTCCAGCGTCACACCATCAAATACCAGGGCAGAGGAGAGGGGGGGAAGCCCAGAGCCCACTTTCCAAGGTGTATAGAGTTTGGTTTGTTATATGCAGGGTGTTTAACTCTCAGATGTGGCACGCTGTGTCCCAGATCACCTTGGTGGCCCTTGTATGATGAAAGGTGTATATAATCGTAATACAAACCACCTCGCCATCATTTCCCTCACAGATGAACACTGACAAGGCATTCACAGTCTTTTTTTTTCCAGAGCTACAGTTGTAACTATTTCAATAAAAGACACACAAGTTTGTTTGTCTTTGTGGTGCAGTGATTTTGTTCCCTTGCTCTGACTTCTCTCTCTTCTGTGCTTGGGGGGGGGGGGG